>JAGKTI010001057.1:14936-99803 GCA_018397915.1 Birgus latro | reverse complement strand
GAAAAAAGATGATGGTGATGATATTGATAAAAATAATGATGATGATGATGATGGTGGTGGTGGTAGTTTAAAAAAAAAAAATAATGGTGATGGTGATGATGATGAGAGTAGTGGTAAAAATAACGTGAGAGAGAGAGAGAGAGAGAGAGAGAGAGAGAGAGAGAGAGAGAGAGAGAGAGAGAGAGAGACTAATGGACCTATTAAGCTTCTGTCACAGTGGGGTAAAAGTAGAGAGGTGAGGGGAAAAGTGGAGAGAAAAGGCTAGGAGATGGAGAGAAGAGGAGGAAAGGTGGGAAAAAGAGAATACCACCACCACCACCACTACACCCACCACCACCACTACAACCACCACCACCACCACCACAGGAACAACAACATCAACCATCACCACTAATACACTAACCACCACTACAACCACCAGCACAACTACCACCATCACCACCACTAATAGTTACCACCACTACAACCACAACCAAGACAGCAACCACCACCACCACAGCTACCATCATTGCCATTACCACAACTTCTAATCATCATCTTTACCACCACCAATATCGCTGATAGTACAATTGCCACTATCACTGTCACAACGACCACCGCTGCTACGACTCCCATAGTTCTCACCATCACCACCACCACCACCACCACCACAACGACCATCATCACAGCCACACCTACCGCCAACACTACTACGACATCTAATGCCACCACTGTCACAACTTTCAGCACAAATACCCCCACTGCCGCCACTACTACCACCACTGCCGCCACTACTACCACAAATACCACCACTACTACCACTTATACTATAAGGGTAGCGTTAGCTAGGTGCTCTAGACTCTAGTCTAGCGTTAGCCAGTCTCTTGTGCCCCGACGTCTTCCAGCTGTACTCGTTGTTGATTGGCTGAGATAATTCTTCTTCTTTTTAATAGAATAATGAGCCTTACCACGAAATAGTATCGTATTATATACTTTTACTTTGAATTCATTTCTATATGACAAAGGAAGCACTAAAATTTGCTAACTGAATCAAAATCAGTTTGAAAAGAACCAACCCGTCTCCTCCCGCGACTACAGTCGAGTTTTGGCGCCAAGAAAGTTCGGAGCTTGGCAGTAACACATTGCAGCTGTGCTGCTATTACTATTAAACATATTAAGTCATCTGTCATTCTGGTAAGTTACCACAGTATCATAACCATATTGTAATTTTGTTGCTTCGATTAGCGAGAGCGCCTGACACGTTTACCTGACGCTGACGCGGCAACGGCAAGAGTGGGTTCCCACACCTCCCAAACTCCTACTCGGGCCGATGGGTGAGTGGGCGGGGCTTAGGGGGCGAGCACAAGAGACTGGCTAATGCTACCCGTATAGTACAAATAGCACGGCTACCATTATCACTGCCACCATCAAAACAGGCACTACCACAGCTTCCACCACCATCAAAACAGCCACCACAACAGCAGCAACAACTGATACTATCAGAACAGCCACTATCACAGCTAAAACCACACCACCACGACTGCCACCATCAAAACAGCCACTACTGCACCCACCACCACCACTACCACAAATACCACCACAACTACCACTACGACAGGTACCACCACCACCACAACAACCACCACCACCACCACAATCATCACCACCACCACAACCATCACTACAACTACCACCACTACAGCTATGGCCACCACAACTATTGCCACCACAATTACCACCACCACAACTACCACCACTACAACTATCACAACCACAACTCACCACTTCAACGATGTCCTCCACGACTACTACCACTACAATTACTACCACGACTATCACCACCACAACTACCTCCACTACAACTACCACCACCACAGCTACCACCACTACAACCACCATCACCACAGCTACCACCACAACAACTGCCACAACAGATACCATCACTACAGCTTCCACCATCACCACCACCACAGTTGTCATTACCTCAACTGCCATCACCTCAGCTGCCACCACCACAACTGCCAACACCACTGCCATGACTACCACCTCCACTACCATAACTACTACCATCACAGCAACTACAACTTCCACCATTACCACAAATATGTTCACTCCTAGCAAGTACCAACACCACTACCATAATTACCACCTCCACAACCGCAACTACCACCATCATTGCAGCAGCTAATCCCACCATTGCCACAAATATGTCATTGCTACCACAGTACTACCATCACCACTGTCTCACACCCACCACTACCACTACAGCCACCACTACCTTCACAGCTGCTATCACCAGAAGTTCCACAGCTGCGTCAGGTACCATCAGCACCACTACCACCACCACTACTAAAACTACCACTACCAATACCAGTACTACCACCACAACTACCAAAGCTACATCTGCCACCATTACCACAACTACCACCACGGCTACCTCATTTGCCACCTACACTATCACCTCCACCTCCACGAGCACGCCTGTTACTACCACAACCACACCTACCTCCTCCACACCAGCCCCTATCACTACCACAGCAAGCACCACCACTGTCACCACCACAACCATAACAACTACTGTGATTATTGCCACAACTGTAATACTAATATCATATTCTCTCTCTCTCTCTCTCTCTCTCTCTCTCTCTCTCTCTCTCTCTCTCTCTCTCTCATTTTTCTTACTTGCTGCTTTTGTTGCTTGCCAGTATAACTGATGTCTCCATATTTTTGGCCAGGAGACTAACCATTGAATTTCAACTGATATTGGATAATAGTAATAATAATAACTCAGTATTAATAATATGAGAGGGAGAGAAAGAGTATCCAGTTTCCCCCCAAAAAATTGAATTCATCGTTTTAATATAGTTGTATAAGTGTTTGTGTTTTGATGAAGTTTCTTACATAATTGATTTGTCTGATATAAGTCAGAAGTGCTTTACAACCTTACTTAGCCTGTACATGATGAAAGGCCACTAGAAAGTTAATACAATTGTCTGGGCAAACAAGGATATAATGTTTACCACATATTGAATATTACTGGACACCGTACCTTAGCAGGAGCAAGAATCTACTCCTAAGCTGTATACAATCGTTTGTTGACCTGCATGGTTGTGAATGGACCTGGTACAGCCTGGATCAGTGATGTAGCCAGAGGGGTGGTATGTCTGACCACTACAGTTGCCACCCCATATTTCTAGGGAGTACGCTGAACTTCCCTTTACAGTTCTTGTAGGACTTCCCCATAATTAGGCTTGGTCACCCCATTTTAAAATTAAAGTCTTAGCAACATTCCTGAGCTGAATGGTTCTCCTCATGCATTGGTCTTATTGAATCTTAATTCATGCAACTAGAACTGAAGCAACTGGGATGGGCCACAGTTCATCTGGTTGTACCCAGATGAATGTGAATGGTCTCTGCTTTGACTGCACTGTAATAATGTGACCTGAACTGATCGTTTCAGCCTGATCTGGCAGCTTTGCCTTATGGATGTCGGGTGTGGACTTTAAATGCTACGGGATGAAAAAGGGTGGAAGTGTTGGAAATATGTGAAGGGAGATAGTTTGACAATGAGAAATGACAGTGAGATAGAGGTAGGTAAGGAGATGCAGTGCAAGGAAAAAGGTTGATCAAATGTGGAAAAAAAAAAATTGCACAGCCTTTACTATTCTCTTCTTCGTATAAAAAAAGAAAAAAAGAAAGAAAGAAAAAAAAGAAAGGTCATCTTTTGGTATCAAGCCATGGTATATCATTGTCTCATCCATGTACCCAGCAGGCCATACCTGACCACTTAAAAATTTTAGGTAACTCCTCCCATTTATGGTGAGGTCTCTCCCAGTGAAGATCTGATCACCCACATCCCTTAGGAGTCAGCAGTTTAGTGATTAGGAAACAAAAAATACAGAAACCATTTCAGTTGTGTAGGTTGTGAATGACAGTTGTTTGGACAGTATTCTTCATAGCACCACCACCACCTGTTACAGTAATCTTTTTCAGGTGAGGTGGGTGTGGGTGCGGTGACTGCTGACAGTGTGGTGCTGCGGGCATGTGGACGTGTGGACCTAACCCCACCCTTGCACCCTGACCACCCTCACACTGGACAAGAGGTGGACATGCACACAGAGGGCGAGACAGTAAGTTATGGAGAGAGAGAGAGAGAACTACCTTAAGTTAATAGACTGATACCCTGTATACAACAAGTACAGTAGGCAGTTAGATAGGGGACACATACAGTATTTAGCCATATAGATAGAGAGAATTAAAGTGGCATTATATGTTAGATCATTATCATATGTATCACTGGCACTATGAGGGGTGTTCCTAAGCTATATATAATACAGTATTCAGGTTGTAGCAGAAGTAAAATATAGAGAATCACTGAAATGAAGGAGTTAATGGAGACTTTCTGCAACTCCTTCACTCCAAGTATATCTTATTATTTGAGGGGGGGGGAAACTATTGCAAGATTATAAAAGACTTCAATTTACTGAAAGGGTGAAATGATAGGAAGGTAGTTAGGTATGTAGAGAGGCCAGTTGTTGTTGTTGCTGTTGCAGCCCCAGGTCCACCTGAGCATGAGCTCAGTGGGCTGCAGGAAACTGGCCACTTGTACCAGTTGCTCCCAGAGGCCTTTGTTGAGGCTATGATGAAGGTTTGCCTGTATTTAGATAGTGCCATGCATGAGATTAGCAAGTGTGTTGTAGTGTGGGGAGCTGCATTACAGGGTGGACAGAGTGGGTTGTTAGATTAAGCTGCCATATTTCCTTTGTTTCTTTCATCTAAATGCTTTTCCAGGTTGGCACCATTCCATCCCCCCCCCTTTCCCCAACTCACCTCAAATTTGACAGTTGTTCCTGTGGTCAATAATCCCAGTATTCCCATCCTTTTTAAGGAAATTTAAGGAGCCACACATCATACTGTGTAAACATACAGATTTAATGTTTTTGTGAGATGTTGGCATTGTAACAGGTAAGGATGGCGTCTGTATTGCAGTCTGGCTAGGTGTACTTGTATGTCTCTGGGTAGGTAGTTTCTGAGGTATGGATATCAGGTGGTGGATTGTGAGAGATGCTTTTTGGTTTAAGGTTTTGGTTGGTTGTGTTTGGTTTTGGTTGGCTGTGTTTGTGGTGTGAAGTGTTTGGTGGAGAAATAGGGATGTTGTCGTAGTGTTGGGCAGCTGTCATTTTTTAAAAATTAGTGGAGTGAAGTGATGGAACATAAAATTACAAGGGTGGGATGGGTCTTGGGCTGAAGCAGTGAACAGTTTCTCTTTCGTAGTCATGTAATCTTTGATTGGAAGCATTTTTGTTTCATGATGTTGGTGTTTTATATATGTGGTCTTAGTGCGTCCTGTTATAAGTCATAAGGTTGTGTTTTGCATTTTTTAAAATTTACCCATGTTGGTGTCAGTTAAGGGTTGGGCCCAGCCTGAGCTAAGATAATTTGCCATTGTTCTGATGACCTGTTAATAGACAGTTTTCATGAACAATATCTGCTAAGCAAAGATAGGGCCTGTGATTGACTTCAGGGGATCAAGTTTGTGAGATGCCTTTGCACCGTTGCTTGTATGCAAAGGAAAGGTCATGTGTAGGTATATGTCCAAACTAAGTTCTTGAATTTGGGGACATCTTTCTAGTTTGGGTGGTTGGTTAAAGTTGGAAACTTAGTCTTGTGTTTGAGATTCCTGTCTGTCTGCAGAGAAGGTAATAGTTGACTTGGCTGTTGAGGCAGTCATTTTCCTTTGTCTAAGCCACTGTTGTAGTAGTTATAGGTACAGCTGAAGCAGGGCTGTTGCTTGGTGAGTTTTGGAGTTTTGTGAAGCTACTGCCAATTCATCAGCATTAGACGGTACTCCAGCATGGAGGAAAACATTAAAAAGTAAGGGTGAAAACTTCAGGGTGAGAGACCAGTACATTCATCTTATGGCTAGAAGACTATTTTAACCCCTTCAGTCTGAGGACATCATGTTTTATTCCTGTTTCTGCTGGATAACTTTATGCATCTTAGGACATCTCTGAGTGAAAAAGTCAATGGAGGCTGCTTGTAAACCCTTCACTATCAAAGGTCCCCCTAAATCTGAATTAAATAATCTTGAGGTACCCAGCATAAAGGAATAAAAGATGCCATCATGTTAAATGAGTTAACTTTATGATAATGCAAAACAAAATTTTCACCACTGCAGATTGCCTTTTGTTTTTATAAATTTTGCTTCAATCGGAGTTGATGGCTGTATTTTCATATTATACTTTTGATTTTACATATAACCCTTTGTGGATTTACAACAGTTTAATACATAGGATGACTAAATTGCATAGTATGTTTTTGGAGGAGCCAAAAAATTATGGAATGTGGGCATATTTTAAAGCTTGTACTATTGGATCATTTATGTATTCACTTTCTTTGGAAATGAGATATAAGATCAACCCCTTCAGTCTAATGATGTAATTTTCATTACATTGGTGATACCTCCAGACACTGAAGGATTTAATGAAAGGTATATCTAACCTCTGTGGTTTCAAAAAGTTATCTTGAGCTGAATAAAATTGTCAGGTGGTAGTAAGAAGGAAATATAAAATACATTATCTGATTGAAAGAGTTAACTTTGCTAGAGCAAAGCTATATATTTTAGGAAAAAGGAGACATTACATTCCTGAGAAAAGTTGAGATAGTGTAGCTGCTGAAAGGAGACTGAAGTGTATGAGGACAGTTTTTCCCAGAAGGGGGCAGTGCAATCAGGGACAAAAGTGCATCTAGTATTCTGCTGGGTCTGCTTCACACTTAGGATATGTCTGTCACCTTCCTTACTGATGCATCATATCAAAGAGAATCATCTACAGTATGAGCAGAGAAACATACCATTCCATTTTCATCTTAGGAATATTTGTCAGCAGTGTGGATTGAGAAGTGCAGAAGTGATGAAATACTAAGTGATTTTTAGTCCCTAACTTTACATCAGAAATGACAGTAATAAGAATGAAAAATGTGTGCTCATGGTCATCACCTTCCAGGCTCTGGTGTTGTCACTTGGGCAGGTGTTGTGGGAGGCAGCTGAAGGTGGTGGCAGGTCATGGCAGGTCAGCGATTCACCCTATAAGTCACACCATGCTACTGGCCTCTCCTTGACATCACCCAGCCTGAGGTCAGCACTGGCAGCCATGACTCACCCGATCCCAGCACACCGGCTCACTCTCGTTGATGTCTTCCAGGTTTGCTGAGTTTTCTTCTTGTTCTTCAGTCCATGCAAAACCACCTACCAATGTCACCATCATTATCCTATCTCTTTTTCCCACCCATAGGTGGGGTGTGGTAGAGTCAGTAAGCAATAGGGGGGGGGAAGATTGTGAAAACTAATCAACAGTATGCCCAATGACTCCACTTCATAAGCACACTTTCCTCACATGTGATTTGTAACTTTCTGTCAGACAGTTAAGCTGGTGACCATCAAGTTAAAAAAAGGGATGCCATACCCTTGTTATGCACTCCTTCATGCAGAGTTCATCCAACCAGCTTAGTCCCTTGTCAGTTCCCTATCCTCATCATCGTCCATACTCCTCTTTCTCTCACACTCATTTACCATATCTATCCACCTTCTTGGCCTGCCGTGCCTCCTCCCCCCTTCAAACTCACCCTCAAATGCCCTTTTCACTACCTTATTTATTATACCCATTCTCTCCATATGAAAACAATATCTAAGCATGCTCACTTTATCTCCGTTGGACTTCCTTACTCATCTTTCCTGAATTGTATTATTTCCTGTCCTTTCCACCCTCCACACTTCACACACATTTCTCCAGAATCCTGTCTCCACCACTGAAAATCTTGATATCATGTTTTCATTCCACACCAAAGTCTCATCCCCATATATTAATGTTATTACTACAACTCCTTCATGCAGTCCTTTTGAAACTGCCACTTAGACCTCTGTTTTGTATCAAGGCCTTCATAGCCCCAGCCACCTTCCTTACCTGTGCTTCTGTACCTTCCACTTCCTCTGCCCATTTACCACTCTTCTGTTGCTGCACCTAGGTATTTAAACTTTTTCATCAATTCAGGTCTCTCTCCATTCACCAAAACGTTATACTCACTTTATCTCCGTTGGACTTCCTTACTCATCTTTCCTGAATTGTATTATTTCCTGTCCTTTCCATTCTCCACACTTCACACACATTTCTCCAGAATCCTGTCTCCACCACTGAAAATCTTGATATCATGTTTTCATTCCACACCAAAGTCTCATCCCCATATATTAATGTTATTACTACAACTCCTTCATGCAGTCCTTTTGAAACTGCCACTTAGACCTCTGTTTTGTATCAAGGCCTTCATAGCCCCAGCCACCTTCCTTACCTGTGCTTCTGTACCTTCCACTTCCTCTGCCCATTTACCACTCTTCTGTTGCTGCACCTGGGTATTTAAACTTTTTCATCAATTCAGGTCTCTCTCCATTCACCAAAACGTTATATTGGGAAAGACCTTCTCTCTTAACTACCATCACGTTACTCTTCTCTGCATTTGCTTTCGAGACATGATGCTCAAAGACATTACATGAACTCTGATAGATCACTTAAATGCAGCTTGGTTCATTCAGGCAGCTGAGCATACCCTCACACCCTGCACTTACAGTCCAACCCAGTTTGTTAAAGCAGTAATAATAATTATAATAATAATGATAATAATAATAATAATAGTAATAAAGAGTGGTAGGTGGGGGCACTGAGTGGTAGGTTGGGGCACTCACCTTCCACTCACTCATTGTAGTGCCGCTTTGGGTGTCTGCCCTTTCCTCTCTTCCATCCTTTATCTTCTGCCTTTCTTTCCTTCACTCTTTCCCATTTCTTCTTCCTGCAGGTGACTTTACACTCCCTTTTCTGCCTTTCTTTCCTTCATTCTTTCCTCTTCCTTCTGCCTATGGGTAACTCTACACTGAGTTTCCTTTACACCAGGAAACCATTTACTGTGCTGGGTGGTAACCATATAACCAAATTATGGTGCCTGGTGGTTTAGTGGGTAATGAAGGTGCTCCAATCAGATTGAGCCTGTGTAAGTTTATATCCAAGGGATGTTTGGGGTTTATTGCACACATACAGTAATGCCACTCAGGGATGAGTGAGGCTGGTCACTCTCATCTTATATGTCAGGACCAACTTGCCTAGCCCCGGATTCCTATGCTCCTCACTGGGTGACATAAGATTGGATGATGGATGGATGGATGAATAATAATAAAAATAATATGGTAGCAGTAATAATAACTGCAGATTTTTTTAAATCTTAAAAGTGCCAGTTGTCCTTAAGAATTGACTAGCACTCAGAACATTGAAGTAACAAATAACTACCAGTTTATAGTCATCACCCGCCTTTAGAAGGCAGAGCAATAATGTTTTTGTCTGCCTCTGTGTGTGTGTGTGTGTGTGTGTGTGTGTGTGTGTGTGTGTGTGTGTGTGTGTGTGTGTGTGTGTGTGTGCATGCATATGTGTGTGTGTGTGTGTGTGTGTGTGTGTGTGTGCATGCATGTGTGTGTGCTTTTTTTTGTTTGTTTGTTTGTCTGTCTGTTTGTTTTCCCATTATATCTCATGAACAGCTTGAGCTATCAACATGAAACCTTCAGGGTACAAAGATATGGCCAAAACCTTGGCCAAGTTTGAAAATGGGCACTTGGGGTCAAGGTCAAGGTCACCAAAATGGTTGCTAAATGTCAACTAGTTTTTATCGCTGGCCTTTAACACCATAATATCTCATGAATGGCTTGAGCTATCAACATGAAACCTTCAGGATATCAAGATACTGTATGGGCAAATCTAATCTTGGACTTGGTCAACAGCATATTCTGGCAGGTGGTTAGCGTTTGGCTTCCGAATGCTTTTCTTTCATTCATATTGGATTAGAAGAGTAACACGTACTAAACTATGTTCATTCAGCTGTGTTCATTTGGGTCAATTCAGTTGGTTCAGTTGAACCATTTCGTGAATATTCAGCCAATTTACATCCATCCAGGCTCCTCTTATTCTTACTGACAAAGACAGGTCAGTATGTTTTTTTTTTTTTTTTTTTTTTTATGCATGGAAGAAGGAACCAAAGGCCACGGGCCTGCATACTGTTCCTTCCAAGAAAAAACAAAAACAGTACAAAAGAGAGCCAAATTCAAGATCCGTTCAATTCGAGATGCCTGGACACACTGCGTTTGAAAGACTGGAGATCATAGGAAGTAGGAAATACAGACATAGGAAGACAGTTCCAGAGTTGACCAGTTGCATAAATAAAAGACTGGGAGTAACGGTTAACTCTTGCATTAGAGAGTTGGACAGAAAAGGGATGAGAGTTTGTTGCTAGACGGGTACTACGTGCCCGTCGTAGAGGTGGAGGGATGCAAGCAGACAGTTCAGAGGAACAGTGACCATTGAAGTAGCGATAGAAGAGAGATAAAGATGCAACAGTGCGGCGAAGAGACAATGGTTGAAGGGAATCAGTAAGAGGAGGAGAGTTAATGAGACGAAAAGCCTTTGACTCCACCCTATTGAGAAGAGCTGCATGTGGAGAGCCTCCCCACACATGAGAGTTGTACTCCATACACGGGCGAATAAAACCCGTGTACAAGGTCAACAACTGTGCAGGGGTAAAGAAAGTACGGAATCGGCTTAGCACACCTAATCTCTTGGAAGCAGATTTCACAAGAGATGTAATATGTTCTTTCCAAGACAAATCCTGAGAGAATGAAACCCCAAGCATGTTCAAGGATGATGCAGGACATAACTGTTCATTATTAAACATTAGTGGGTAATCCTGAGGAAGATTTTGTCGGGTTGATAAGTGTAAAAACTGAGTTTTTGATGCATTGAAAATAACAAGATTATTTTTACCCCAGTCAGAGATACGAGCCAAATCAGACATTAGGTGTGCCATAGCCTCATCCCTCTTTTGTTGAAGCAACTGCTGAGATGGACGTTGCGGGAACCGAATGGAAAGGTGAAGGGTGGAATCATCAGCATATGAGTGGATAGGGTTAGATGTACAGCTTAGAAGGTCATTGATGAATAAAAGGAAGAGAGTAGGTGATAGGACAGAACCCTGAGGAACACCACTGTTGATAGGTCTAGGAGAGGAACGATGGCCGTCTACAACAGCAGCTATAGAACGACCAGAAAGGAAGCTAGAGATGAAGGCACTGATAGAAGGATAGAAACCGTAGGAGGGCAGTTTGGAAATTAAAGATTTATGCCAGACTCGATCGAAAGCCTTTGAGATGTCAAGTGCAATGACAAAGCTTTCGCCAAAGTCCCGAAGGGAGGATGACCAAGAGTCTGAAAGGCAGGTGAGAAGATCGCCAGTGGAGCGTCCCTGACGGAACCCATACTGACGATCAGAAAGAAGGCTGTGACAGGAAAGGTGCTTTAAAATTTTTCTGTTAAGAATTGACTCGAAAACTTTTGATACGCAGGATGTTAAAGCAATTGGACGATAGTTAGAGGGTTGGGAATGGTCACCCTTCTTTGGGACTGGCTGAATGAGAGCAAACTTCCAGCAAGAAGGAAAGGTACAAGTTGAGAGACAAAGGCGAAAGAGTTTACCTAGGCAGGGTGTAAGCACAGAAGCACAGTTTTTGAGGACAACAGGAGGGACTCCATCAGGACCGTATGCCTTTTTAGTATTGAGGCCAGTAATGGCAGAGAACACATCAGCTGAAGAAATTTTAATGTCAGACAATAGGAAGTCAGAGGGGGGAAGTGATGGAGGAATAGCACCGGAATCGTCTAAGGTGGAATTGGAGGAGAAAGTCTGAGCAAAGAGATCTGCTTTATCAGTAGAAGAAATAGCTACAGAGCCATCAGAGTAGAAAAGAGAAGGGAAGGATGATGAGGTAAAGTTGTTAGAAAGGTTTTTGGCAAGGTGCCAGAAGGAGCGAGAAGAGTTCGAGTTGGAGAGTTGGGAACATTTAGCACGGATAAAATTGTTTTTAGCAGAGCGAAGAACAGACTTAGCACGATTCCGGGCAGAAATATATAAAAGGTGTGATTCAGGGGTGGGTTGGCTCCGGTACCTCTTATAGGCCCTCTCCTTGTTGCGGACAGCATTAGAACAAGCGTGATTAAACCAAGGCTTTCTTGCATTAGTCAGAGGATATGAGAAAGGAATGTATGCTTCCATGCCTGAGAGAATAACCTCCGTAACGCGCAAGGCACACTCAGATGGCTCCCGGCCATGGAAGCAATAATCATTCCATGGAAAATCAAAGAAGTACTGCCTGAGGGCCTCCCAATCTGCAGCTCCAAAGTGCCACAGGTGGCGTTTCTTTGGAGGGTCCACAGGCCGTACTGGAGCGATTGGACATGTTAAGGTAATAAGATTGTGATCGGAGGAGCCCAACGGAGAGAAAAGATGAACAGTGTAAGCAGAAGGATTAGTTGTTAGGAAAAGGTCAAGTATGTTGGAACTCTCTCCAAGGCGGTCAGGGATACGGGTAGGGTGCTGTACAAGCTGCTCTAGGTCATTAAGGATAGAAAAGATGTAGGCTTGTTCACCAGGTGAATCAGTTAAAGGAGAGGAGAGCCAAAGGTGGTGGTGAACATTGAAATCTCCTAGAATGGAGATTTCAGAGAAAGGAGAAATGGATAGAATGTGTTCCATCGTAGAAGTAAGATAGTCAAAGAATTTTTGATAGTCAGTAGAATTGGGAGATAAGTAAACAGCACAGATATATTTAGTCAGAGAATGACAGGAAAGCCGAAGCCAGAGAGCAGAGAATTCAGAAGAATCAAGTTCAGGAACACGAGAGCAAGATAGATCGTTGCGTACGTATACGCAACAGCCACCTTTGGCTTTGAAACGAGAATAGAGAAAGTAGGAGGATACAGAAAAGGGTTTGCTGTCAGTTGCCTCAGACAGCTGAGTCTCAGTGAGAAAGAGAAGGTGAGGTTTAGAGGAGAAGAGGTGGTGCTCAACAGCGTGAAAGTTAGAGGAAAGGCCGCGAATGTTACAGAAATGAAGAAGGAGTGAGTCAGACAGTGGTTCCAGGCAGCTCTTTGAGTCGTCACTGGGAGAGGGGCGGATGGTGGGGGCATTTATGGTCCCCCCCCCTGGGACTCCGAGGCATGATTTTTATGTGCCATTTTGAAAATTTTGAAAAGGAAGTGTAGTGTGTAGGTGTATGTAGTTTGGTGTTGACAGTTAGAGAAACTTGTATAGGAGAGCATGCTGGTCTACTCTCTGTGTAACTGAGACACTGAAAAAGTTCAGCAAAGGAGGATGGTCAGGAACAAGTCCTGAGGGCTGATGAAACGGGAGCTCCAGCTCTCCCTGTCATCAGCTTTCCATCCTCCCTGGGAGTACTGCCCTGCTCGACTGGTGCTACAGTCTCCTCACCCTAAAAACAGAGGAGGGGGTCCCTAGTCCCCTCCCCTGCCCCTTTTAGTCGCCTTTTACGACACGCAGGGAATACGGTGGCGGAATTCTTCCTAACACAACCTGGCCGCACAGTAGTAGTACACCCCACAGTGCGGCCAGATTGCGTCCCCCCCCCGCCACAGGGGGGGGCTAATTAGGGCATTTTATATAGTACTGTATAGTCAGGGCCTTCACATCAGGTCTTTTAATGGCCATTCTGATTAGGTTAGGTCCATTCAGGTCACTTAATGACCATTCTGATTCAGTTAGATCTATTCAGGCTCTTAATGGCCATTCTGATCCAGTTTGGTCCATCCAGGTCACGTATGGTCCAGTGCCACTTTAGATTCATTCTCATCAGTTTCAGTCTGGTTAGGTGAGTTTAGGTTCATTCAAGTCGTGATAGGTCATCTCAGGTCCGCTGTACCTGGTCCATTTAGATCCCCTCATATCCTTCATATTCATTCATGCTCAGTTATGGCAATTCGTCAGGTCGTGTCAGGTTCATTTAAATCAGTTCAGGTTCTTATATCAGTTTAGCTCTAGGTCAGTCCATTTAGTTAACTCCAGGTCCACCTAACGTGTAAACTTTGGGAGAAGAAAACTCTAATGTGGACCTGGTTCACAAAAAACAAGTTTTTCAAAATACATTTTTTACACTTGCATAGTGGTAGATGTATTGAAGTGCTGTACATGTATATCAGTTTTCAGGTCAGTGTGTGCTATACAGTAGTTTTAACTGCTACAGCATTTTACAGTTCAGAGTTTGTTTCATCAGTGGGGGGAATGGGGAAGTGGCACTTTAGATTCATTCTCATCAGTTTCAGTCTGGTCAGGTGAGTTTAGGTTCATTCAAGTTTTGAAAGGTCTTCTCAGGCGGTGGGAGATGGAGGCAGGGCATAAGAAGGTGGGAGAAGAGATGTGGGATTGTGGGGGGAGAGGATGAATGGAGGGAGTGGGAGTGGGGTGTCAAGGTGGGAGTGAGGGAGTAGGGGGTGAGGGGTAATTGATGGGAGGGAGCAGAGTTTGGTGGGGGTCAGGGGGAGAAGGTGCATTCTGGAATGCCAGTCTCAGTCCCCCCCCTCAGTGTGTTATAGAATGTATACACTATCTTGGTTTACAGGTAAAACAATGTTAGATCTATGCAGGGATCTTCAAGTCAGCCTAGATTCATTCTAGTTTTGTAGTTGGTTTCAGCCCATATTTAGACATAAACTGATCTAATTGGTCAAATTCAGTCATTTTATAGCATTCAAGGTCATTATAGGTTCATCAAATTGTTTCTGGTCATACCAATAAAAGAATGTGCCAAAAATCAGCCCTATCAGTGCAATAATTATCAAGATATGTCACGTCAGCCATCAGGTCCTTTCAGGTTCACCAGATCTGTTCGGATCATGCCCACGAAGGCATGTAACAGAAATCTTGTGGACGATTTGTAACAGTTGGGTCAACAAGACACAGTAGTGGTAGACTACAGAATGTGATTGAATAAAAGTGTGAAATATGTAGGAGTATCCAGGCTTTGGCCAATAGACTGGAAATTGTTGGTTAGGGATACAGCCATTTGGAATGCATAGAAAAGTTTTGTTGTCTAAAATGCGAGAGGAGGAGCTGCAGCTAGTTCACCGCTAGAGTGAGAAATGGATGGGAGAAAATTTAGAGAACCGTTGCCTCCCATAACATTGCTGCCTCATGACAGTGCAACTTTTCTTTCAAGATAAGGGTACATACTACAGAACATGTGTGAGACTACTTATGGTTTATAGCCATGAGATTTGGCCGGTAAGAGAAGAGGATACTTGCAGATTGGAATGCACCCATGTTTGAGTGGGAGAAAGAGGAGGAATTTAAATGCTGATATTACAGTTCTCACTTCAGTATCGTTGGTGTAGTTAGTAATTGTACAGTATCAGCTGACATGATCATATACTGTATTAAAAATTCTTGTACTTTTACCCATCTAGATTCAAAAAACGTACATACAGTCAAGTATCATCAACCCTTTGCATACCTGGAGTTTCCCTTTGCTGAATAAATCAGCTAGCAGTAGTCAGAGTATAATCATAAAGTGTGTTCATATTCTGGAAATCAAATTCATTGTCTGATTAAAAGTATCTAACATTAATCATGATAAAATATACAGTAAAGTATTTCTGTGGGCTTCAGGAAGAAAGCCTGTGAATCTGTTGATGTTTTTTATACCTTATACTGTATTTGCTTTCTCCAGATGGCTTTATTTAGTGCTTGAGTTTTTTTTCCTTAATACTGGAGGAGTTAGATACAACCTTTATTAACCATTTTACCACCAGTTAAGTCTTCAAAATCACCTCTTGGTAACAAGGAATAGCTTTAGTATGTCACTGTATCAAACGAGTTATGTTCATACTTTTGTGGCCAATCTTATCATTTTGAATACAGTATAAAGTTCAGCCAGTGTGTATTATTAAGGCTGAGCATCTCACATGTAAATGTGTTTTCTCCTAAGAACAAGCCTAATAACAAAAAAGTAAGTAGGCACCACTTCCATACAGTTGGCATGTTATGATACTGGTAATACAGAAATGCTATCTTTGTAATGACAGGGTTAATGTTCTTTGAAACCAGCAATGGCTCCTGTCCCTTTCTTCAGTTACTGGTTGAACGATTAGATGGTTTGAACCCCCTCAACTACACCGCCATCATCCGCAACTTGTATGAGGAGGTTCATGGTCAAAGAGTTTCTGCCCCTCCTATGTCACCCTCCCAGGTGCGACCTGCAAGCAGGCAACGATCCTACTCAACTCTAGATGTGTGGAGGAACAGGTCACCCAGAGCTTTAACAAGGAGGCTGATGCGACTTTCTACCAGTGTGGAAAATTTGAGTCAGCAGTACTGTAGGGTGGGTTGTGATGGATGTTAAGTGTGTATTTCAAGTACATGTGTTGTTCTTTAAGGCATAATATCTTGAGTGTGTTACTTTGACTTAGGGATTTACTGAGTGTAAAATTTTGATTTGTTGTAGGTGGTGATATCCTCCAACTCCCACAGTGTAGCACTGCCTTAGGTCACTCAACACCGATTGTTAAGCCACATGGTTTGCTTTAACACGAAACCATTGACAGTGCTGGATGGTAATCATATATCCATATGCCAGGTGGTCTGGTAGGTAAGACACTCCTACTGGATGTGGTCCATAAGGGTTTACATCCAAGGTGTGGTTGGAGTTTATTGATCATATAATACATTCACAGAATGCTACCCAGAATGCAACTGGTCTCACTTGTTTTTAATGCGAGGACTGAGTAGCCTTGCCTAAGGACCCTTTGCTCCTGGTGGGAAAAATATATATACTTGTATATATATTTAGATAGAGAGGTGGATAGACAGACAGATAGGCTCTTGAATGTGTTGTTTTTGAATCTCTGGTATCTTAAGTGTGTTATTGTCCAAGTTATTATGAAATGATTAGCTTTGCGATAATCTTGTTTCTGCAGCCTCAGGCTCATCTTAATGTGAACCTGGCAAACTGTAGACTGAACCTTCCTTCTGCACTCTACTATACTTCTTAAACAGGATAAGGAAAGGGTTGAGGAACATACAACTGGGTATCAGAGCCACCTGGCTATATCAGCAGCACCATGACAGTACTGAGTCTACTAATTTCTTTACTGCTTAAAGATGAATATTTAATTTTGTTCTTTTTTAAGTTTGTCTTTGATGTTCAGAGTTAGTTTACAAGTTGTATCACAGGACCATCTTACAGCATATAATAATTTTCATTCTCATCACGTTCTCATAGGGTAGGGAGATTCAGAGCTTGGCTCATTAATCTCCCTAGAGACGCGAATCAAACGTGTAAGGAAGTCTTAAGTAATCTCCCACCCTTCTTGTGCTGTAGGAGGTATGAATATGCTTTCACTACAGGTGCTGAGTGTTGGGGTTGCTATAGCTTTATGCAGATTCAAAGAGAGCAGAGGGGATTAGCTCATTTTCTGCCTTATTATTTGTGCCCACCATCCACCCACTCAATGTAGTGCTACTTTAAGTTGAACCTACACTGAGTTACAAGCCAAATGTTTTCCTATAACCTTGGAAATAATTTACTATGTCGGTGGTAACCCTGTAACAAAATGGATGCCTGGTGGCCTAATGAGTTAAGACAGTCTGACCAGATGGGACATAGTTTACATCCAAGGGATGACTGGGGTTTATTGCTCACGTAATGCCACACAGAGACAGGAATATGTCAGGACTGAACAGCCTACCCCTGGGTCTTTACTCTCCTGATGTGAGCAAATAAATATTGGATGATAGATAGAGAGAGAGGTTTTAAAATATGCTGAGAATGCATAGGCAGCAGAGTTAGCTCATTGCTTAAATGTTGCCTAGAACCAGGTTAAACTATGCCTTAGTGATTTCTGCACAAGTCAAACTCTGTTACTTTTGGGAATAATTAATTTAGGTCTAGAACTGACACACTCTTCTTCCTGTCAGCACTTGCAGCTCCTATCAGTACCTAACTTTTTGCATCCTACATATATTGTTACATATAAGAGACTTAACTGGATTGGTGAGGTAGACCATAAGGCTTAAAAAGCAGTCATCATGTAAGAAGAGGTTGTTCCATTCCAGTATGGAACAGTACCTTACAAAGTGTCTTTACAGTATGATCTACTGTAAAGGAGGTTTTAGATACTGTAGTTTCCTCCATGACCTGCCAACCCTCCCTACCTCTGTTGTTGTTGTAGTAATAGTAGTAGTAGTAGTAGTTGTTGTTGTTGTTGTTTTTATTGTTGTTACCTGATGTTCAATTGAATGTGAACCCATTGGCCAACTGGCTGAAGTTTCTCTTCTTCTGTAGCCCACAGTCTTTCTACTGGGGGATAAGGGAGAGAGTTGAGGGATGTTTGTGTAATCCGGTAGCAGAGCATCCTAGTTTTGTTGGTGCCACCACATGAAGGCATCCCTTTCCAGCTTCCTCCATAGCAGTACTGTCCTGTGGTGACAACCTGGCAATAGCATCACAAATTCCAGAATCAGAATGCATCAAACCACTTTCAACTCTACTTGCACTCACAAGAACACTGGCTGACACAAACCAGAGTGACTGGTTTACCAACAAACTCAACCATCACTCTCTTCACTGCAAATAGACATAAATCTCATGCACACCATAATTATATTAGCCAGTCATTTTCTTTAGAAAGGCATTCCAAAATTCTAAGACTTAGCACTAGATATAAAGTTTTTCACTGTACAACATAGTTCAGTGAGAAGGTCTTGTGTAAACTCAGTGCCTGAAATTACTTATAGGCAGTACCTTTGGATATCAAAAGGAATCATCACAAGCAGTCTGTAAACACTTCATTGGGATATCAAAAGGAATCACCATAAGCAGTCTGTAAACACTTCATTTGGATATCAAAAGGAATCACCACAAGCAGTCTATAAACACTTCATTTGGATATCAAAAGGAGTCACCACAAGCAGTCTATAAACACTTCATTTGGATATCAAAAGGAGTCACCACAAGCAGTCTGTAACACTTCATTTGGATACCAAAAGGAATCACCGCAAGCAGTCGATAAACACTTCATTTGGATATCAAAAGGAATCGCCACAAGCAGTCGATAAACACTTCATTTGGATATCAAAAGGAATCACTATAAGCATTCTATAAACACTTCATTTGGATATCCAAAGGAATCACCACAAGCAGTCTATAAACATTTCATTTGGATAACAGTAAATTATACAAGTCTAAGCTGGGCCTCACCTTACTAGTAACAATTAACATAGGAGCTTTGGGGGGGGGGAGGCCTTGACAATAATAACAGGATGTAAAAAAGGCTATAAATATAGATCACCTGTACCTTGTAACAGTATGCCTCACCACTCAGCTTCACAAAAGAAATTGAAAATCAAAAACTTCCCAGCAGTGTACTGAATGGATTTACAGCATCCTTTTGCCATCCAATACTGCACTTATCAAATGTATACATAAACACACAGCCACCACACCCATCCATACCCTACAGCCAGACAGCATCCTTCATGAATCCCCACTAGTCATTCATCTCTCAGAAATTGCCCCCCCCCTTCCCAGAGAGACAGGAGTTCATGTAGCCAGACTGCAGTGCATCCATCACCCATCTCTAATTTAGTACAGTACCAACACAAAATACAGCTCAAGAATAACCCACTATACCCTCACTGTAATGCAGCCCCCTTACACCATGTTCATTTTATTTTCATTTATAAAGGCTCCAACATGCTTGCATGTGTTGACCTCGGCCACTTAATGGAGGCTGTCCATGCTGCTTGATCTCTGGCAGCCTCCCTATTCAGTCCCACTGCTTTATCGGTCTGTCACTCACAGCCCTACCCCCAGCGTTAACACTTCTCACTTTCTGCACCCATTTGTCATCCTCTGTCCTCTTCATATGCCCAAACCATCTCAATCTACCTCTTTTCATCATAACACCAATACATTCCAGTCCCATGCTTCTTCTTAACTCTCCAATTATAAACCTAGCCCCCTCAGGCCTTGCATTCAAGGATGCACTGCACATCCACCTAGTCATTGTCATTTTTCTACCTTTGAGCCTGTGAATATCTTCTTCCTTTACTTCCCAGATCTCATTACCATACAGCTTTACATTCTTGACACAGGCCACATGCAAAGATCCCATAACATGAAGGGAGAGACCTCTCAGTGTCATGAGAGGCAACAGCTCCCTGAATTTCTTCCAGCCACTCCTCACTCTAGCCTCAGAGCTAGCTACAGCCCCTCCTCTAGCACATAACATGTCTCCCAAGTAACAAAATTAATTCACACACTCCAGAGATTCACCAGCAAGATCAATCCTATCATGCCTGACAATCTCCACATGCTCTCTCTGGCACACCACACACTTGAAATCAGCATTATCTCACAGTCTACCTCTAATATCACTACATCTCTTATTCACCCACTTTTCACAAACACTGCACAAGGTGGAATTACTTTCCACACCCTTGTGGCAAACCACACATGACCATTATCTTTCTTCTTTAACAGTACAGCCACCAACTCTAGATTCCATCTTCTTTGTTTTTATCTGCATGTGCTCTCAGGCCCGAGTGCCTCATGCCATCTCTCCACTTCCTAAATCTTTCTTCCGCCTCCCTTTCATTTTCTGCAGTCAACACCAAATCATCAGCATACAACATCTCCCATGGGAGTCCATTTTTGAAGTCACGTGAGAGGGCTTCAGGCACCATGATCAACAGCAAGGGGCTCAGGACTGACTCCTGATCCACACCAGACTTCACGGAAAATTCATCACTCAAATCTCCATTCTCTCTGATCTGGATGTGAGTACCCACACACAAACAGCCTTAACCATTCTAACCAGCCACTCCTCGATCCCAAGCTTTTTCATTGCCCACTTCACCACCTTCCTAGGGACTCTGTCAAAGGCCTTCTTCAAAACAAAAACAAAGTCCAGGCCCCTTTTCTTTCTCATATAATTTTCCTGAATCTGTCAAAAAATTAATAGGGCATCAGTGATCCCTGTGCCCAGCATAAACCCAAACTGCATCTCATTAGTATTCACTCTCTTTTGTCATACCTTCATAGAACTCTCCCCATTACTTTCATTATCTGGTCCAAAAGTTTTGTGCCTCAGTAATTTCCATTTTCCTGGGCATCACCCTTCCCCTTGTACACATTTACAGTCACACTTTTCAGCCAGTCATCCAGGAAAACGCTCATTTATAATTGTATTTATCAAATCAGTAACAAACCCCACTCGTGTATCACTCGAGGCCTTCAGCATTTCAGCAGTCAACCCAGACACACCTGCTGCCTTGCCCACCTGCCTCCTGCCTATTGCCCTGCTCAGAGTAGCAGCATCAATCAAAAGGCTAGGGCCTGCTATGATTCTCTCTCTAGGTGTCTGTAATATCCTCACTGTTCACCACTAGCTTTCTTTCATCATTCTTCACACACACTGCTTACTGCCTATGATATCCCTGTTTTCCCTCTTCGTCTGGTTTGCACACTTGTTCACTTCACTCATTTCAAGAGCTAATCTTTCTATGTAGATTTAACAAAATATTTCTTTAAGTGCCTAGCTGAAATGGCTGGTTTCCAGTTTACTGTACCAAGTTAACATCCAGATAAACCTGGCTTACAAGAACAACAACAACACCTAGAGCAACAACAAAGAGCATATTTTAAGTATCTTGGCAACATTATTACCTCTGCCAACAAAGTTGGAGGAGGTTATGTATTCACCTATGTTTGTCTGTCTCTTTCTCCAGATGATATCTGCAAAAGTTCTCAGTTGATTTCAATGAAATTTTCTGGAAGGGTCAGCTATGGGCCAAGGAAGAAGTGATTAAATCTGGGGTGGATCCAGATCCGGAGTATCCTGCACAATATCTCCAAAAGTTCTCAATGATTTTCAATGAAATTTTGTGGAAGGGTGGGCCATGGGCCAAGAAAGAATTGAATAAATTTGGGGGCGGATTTGAATCTGGATCTGGATTCTATCTCCATGGATCCGAATCTGAATTCTTTTTTATGGCATTGGTGGAAGTATGTTCTCTCTCAGTGATTTCTGGTTTCACATGTATAATTATAAATATAAGATTCAGATACAGAGGGAATGCTGCCTACCGGATATTCAACATTCAGTAGGCAAATACTGTACTGTGTGTGAGTATCAGCACTTAAATGTTGTCATTTTTGTTAAACCCTGGTCCATCTGGCTGAGCAGACTTGTTGACCACAGGTAGGCAGTTGCCCATATGGGGTTGTCCCCTGGATTCACTGTACCATGTTTGTTGTATCTGTGTCTTAGTATGGCATGTAACACGCAGTGCTGTACATTTTGTTATGTTGTGCAGGTCTGTATGTAGTCTCCTTTATTGAATTATCCACACAACATCCTAATGACTTTCCATATTCAGATAGGATGGAGAAAGCTGGAGCAATACCTTTTTTATGTGTCTTTGGGGGAGGCGGTGGCTGAATTGGTAGAGAGGGAGCCTGCAGGCCTGTTGGACCCAGGATCGAATCCCGGCTGGGGCAGGGAACAGATTAAGGATTTGAATTTCCTTAAAAAAAAGCAAAAAAAAAAGCAGACTTTCCTGATCTACCAGATTACCCGCCAACATGTCGTAAAAATATTCCTGCTAATACCAATACACCAATCCTGTATGAGACAGCCCTAGCATGTATTCAATATGGATGGTGGGTGTTAGTGCTGAAGTGGTGACATGTGAAGGTGTAGAAGGACTACTGGGCCTTGGAATAGGTCACTGCCCCTGAGTAATAGGCTCTGAAGCCTTTGCCCAGAGTTGGACATGTAAAAAAAAAAAAAAGAGAGAGAGAGAGAGAGAGAAAGGAATTCTAAGGTACAAATTCCTTCCCCCTTGTGTTGTAGGTGGTTGTTTACATTGCAGGTACAGAGCACTGGAGTAACCACATGGGTATGCAAATAAATTATTCACTAATGAATTTTGAAAATGTATTATAACCTGACAGTTTGTTCATCATTCCAGCTCTCTCTTCAGCCCTTGCCAGTTGTGCATTCTCCCCTCATTAATATCTTCAGAGGGGTAGGGGAGAGGGTGGAGGAGAGCATAGGAGGGAGGAACGACATAGAGGATACCAGCATCTTCTCTCCATTGACCAGAGCACCAAGGAGGAGAGCAGAGAGTATGGTGAGAGGTTTGATATGTTCATGAGTTAGAGGATAGAAGCCCTAAATGCTCATATGTTATTTTTCATCCCACTTTTTTATTTATTGTATATTAGATGAAGTCAAGTGATTATAATTGGGTGTGTGCCCATGTTACATGATGGAAATTTGGAACAGAACCATTTGTTTTAACTGTGTTCTCAGTATTTTTAATAACCATCCATTTTAATTCTAGTTCATTGATTGCCTAGAAGTATATCTATACCATTATACATTACAAAAGTTATTGTTGCAATATCAGACTTATCTGGATGTGACTGTACACTGCTGTATATTGTGGAGATTATTATGTATCAAAACTACACTGTTACATACCAGCATGTGGAAATAGCACCAGAATGAAGGAAATTTTAGAGATACATGAAATGCAAACATAGATACAAGTACAGTACATCAGTTACAGTATGTGCACAGATCACATGTCTTTAGAATGTGTAAATGTAAATGTTAAGCACAGAAAAATACAAAAATAAGTACAGTTAAACATATGACATAAAATAAAAGTGTGATAATACAGAACTTGCTGAAGTTACAGTAACCTGGATTTTCAGATCATTGAGAGCCCACACCACAAGAATCTCCTTCACTCCAAGACCAAGTTCCTCTCCACAGATGCTCTTCCTACCACTGCCAAAGACACAGCCAAGGAGACTATCACTTCGAATCTTGCTGATATATCCACCACCACCATACAAAGCTCCATTAATAGACTTTCACCCACCCACACCCTTGTATCACCTGCAAGACCACCAAAATCAACAGAGATAGAGGATGTTGTTGATGGAAACATTGAGAATACAGCTTTTTCTGACTTGATTAGTAGTACTAACCCAGTGCATGATGTGAAGACAGAAAGCCCCAAAGAAAGATACAAGACAGGGGATGCTGCTGCTGCTGTTAGGGAAAGCAGACGTGGCATAATGGCAGTTATTTGTAGGAGTGCCACTGTTGCTGGGGACTTAAAGGTTAGTCTTATTTTGACACTTTACTTGCAGCAGTAGGTGCTACAGTGCAGAGTTTGATATGTTAATATTAGCATTATTTTATTATAACTGAGGTGGTAGATGGTGGTTACCATCACCCACTCACTTGATGTAGTACTGCCTACTTCTTCCTTCATCATTATCAGTCATATTTTGTGTCTGCTCTCCTCTCTCCCTATTTCTCCCATCCTTCCTGTCACTTTTCATTACTCTTCTTTCTGCTTCAGTTGGCATTACACTGAGTGATAAGCCTAATGGTTTCCTGTAACCCAGGAAGCTATTTACAGAGATGGGTGGTAACCATATTACCAAATCACAGGGTGATGTGGAGCCTACTACACTGTCCACCATGTTAACTAGATAGAGGACACAAATGCAGCGTCCATCTGAAAACCAAACCTCCACTCTCTTCCCCACGTCTCACCACAATGAGGAGCTCTCAGCTGCAAGGGAACATTGGTTTACTGCACAAGATAGCCCAGCAGGGGTGGTTGCATGCCTGAGGTTGATGGGTTTGCTCAGCCAGACAGACTGGGGTTACATAACAAAAACTTCAGTTTAAAAGATGCAGAGCCATTATAAAACATGATCTTTAGTAACAGAAAGTATTTTAGTTGTATGAAATTGTTGGTAGTTTTTAAACTTTAAACATATGTGTGTTTGACAGCAAAGTTCATCATGTACTGTGGACAAACTTTTGTCATAAAGCCATTTCAGGTTCACCTGTAGAGAGACTGATAGATTGTCATCATTGTTGTGGTTCTGATCTTAACCTAGTAGCAGCTAGAGAATGGAAAAAAGAATAAACAAAGTAGGAGAACTGTTGGTGGTTTGGCCACTGAATTGAACTGTGCATCAATTCACACATATCCAGTCCTTTGGAATTTTCAACTCTTCCTCACAGGTAGAAATTATCTGCACTGTGTGCTTCAGCTGAACTTGCTCTAGCTATATTGCTGAGATAGAACCATTCCATTGACTGCCACATTAAGACAAATGCATCACATGTAATGTATATCTCCGTATATACTTATCTATTTGTTTCTCTCCTACATTAGTTCTTCATCATGTATTTCTTTTTTTCTCACACATTCACTTACAGTATCAAACCATCTTTTTGGATTTTCATATATTCTGCCACTATCAAAACTTCATCATATTCATTTTGTTCATGTGTCTGTACAGTATTGTTTAAATGTGAATTTTGGAGATGAAGTTGTGAATGGAATGCTTTGTTTAGCAGCAAGTATACATCAGCTTAACTCATTTACTGAAACAGAATACAGTGTTGTTCTTTAAAAGTATTATAATAATGTCATACCATAGTTGTCCAGAAAGCAGTGTCCAACATTGGGTGGGGGGTGGGGGGGGACATCATCATCATCATCATCATCATCATCATCATCATCATCATCATCATCCAATCCTGTGCCGTCCCACGAGGAGCGTAGGAGCCCGGGGCTAGGAAAATTGGTCTTGACATTTAAGATGGGAGTGACCAGCCTCACTCATCCCTGAGTGAGCAGTAAACCCCAACCACCCCTTGGATGTAAACCTACACAGGCTCAATCCAATTGGAGCTTCTTAATTACCCACTAGACCATCAGGTGCCATAATTTGGTTTTATGGTTATGTAGGATTGGATGATGTATGTATGGTTACCACCCAGCATGGTAAATGGTTTCCTGGTGTACAGGAAACCATTTGGCTTGTCACTCATTGTAGAGTCACCCATAGGCAGAAGGAAGAGGAAAGAGTGAAGGAAAGAAAGACTGAAGAGGGAGTGTAAAGTCACCTGTAGGCAGAAGAAAGAGGAAGGGATGAAGGAAAGAAAGACAGAAGAGGAAGGGAGGAAAGGGCAGACACCCTAAGCAGCACTGCATCAAGTGAGTGGATGGTGAGCGCCTCCAAAACATAAGTAATTTGTTCTTTTGCCTGGTTAGCTATATTGTACAGAATGTAAGTCAAAAGTGAAACAAGAGTATCCAGTGATGCAGAATGGTGTACTGTGTTTCAGAAAGGGTTAATGTATCTCATGGACAACGCATCTCAGTGTTTGAAATTGGCTCCTATGATGTCATACAGGTGACAGATATTCAAATGTGAGTTGCTAAGTAGTGTACTGTATTTATTATCACTGGTTGTTGATGGCTAAGGGAAATATATTTATTTTTACTTTCGCAGAGACAGAAGATGAATGAATAATATCGGATCCTGTATGGAACAAAAGATTTTATTTCCATCTCTGTAATTGATCTTCAAGCACTTTATTTCCATTCTTTTAATAGTAGATTTTTGTACACCACTTCTTTAACAGTTTTTTCTATCCATCTTCTGCAACCCATGTGTATTCCTGAACAGTTCCATTTCAAATGCTGTCACTCTTGTGTTTTTAAATTCATTATTTTTGTTTACAACTTGAGATCTCACCTAAAACACAGGGTAGTGTTTCGTTTCGTTTCGTTTCGTTTTTGAAGGCTCCAACATGCTTGCATGCATCGGCCTTGGTCACCTAATGGCGGCTGTCCATGCTGCTCGATCCCTGGCAGCCTCCCTGTTCAGTCCCTTAACCCTTAAGTCACACTTAATGACCTCGTCCCATGTCTTTCTCAGTCTACCCCACCCAACCCCTCCCCCAATATTAACACCTCTCATCCTCTGTACCCAATTATCATCCCCCATCCTCTCCACATGTCCAAACCACCTCAGCCTACCTCTCCTCATCACAACACCAATACACTCCAGTCCCATCCTACCTCTCAACTCTTCCATCGTAAACCCAGCCCCCCCAAGGCCTTGCACGCAGGGACGCACTGCACATCCACCTAATCATTGTCATTTCTGTACGTTTAAACCTGCGAATATCCTCTTCCTTTACTGCCCAGGTCTCACTACCATACAGCATCACACTCCTAACACATGCTGCATAGAAAGACCCCTTAGCACGTAAGGAGAGTCCTCACAATGTCAGGAGAGGCAACAGCTCCCTGAACTTCTTCCAACCACTTCTCACCCCAGCAACCGAGCTAACTCCAGCCCCACCTCCGGCACATAACATGTCTCCCAAATAACAAAACTCCTCCACACACTCAAGAGACTCACCTGCAAGTTCAACCCTCTCACGCCCAACAGTCTCCACCTGCTCTCTCCAACACGCCACACACACGAAATCAGCATCATCTCGCAGTCCACCCTCAACACCATTACATCCCTTGTGCACCCATTTATCACAAACACTACACAAGACGGAATCACTTCCCACACCCCTGTGGCAAACTGCACATGGCCACTTTCCCTCTCCTCTGAATGCACCGCCACCAACCCTAGATATCACCACCTTTGCTCTGTCTGCACCCACCCTCAAGCCCCTGTACCCCACACCATCTCTCCACTTCCCAAATCCCTCCTCCGCCCCCCTTTCACTCTCTGCAATCAACACCAAATCATCAGCATACAACATCTCCCATGGGAGTCCATCTCTGAAGTCACGTGAGAGGTCTTCAAGCACCATGATAAACAACAAGGGACTCAAAACTGACCCCTGATGCACACCAACATTCACGGAAAACTCATCACTCAAAACTCCGTTCACTCCCACCTGGGTGCGAGCACCCACGTACATGGCCATAACCACCCTAACCAGCCACTTTTCCAACCCCAGCTTTCTCATTGCCCACTTCACCACCTCTCTAGGGACTCTGTCAAAGGCCTTTTCCAAATCAACAAAAACAAAATACAATTCCCTTTTCTTGCCAATATATTTTTCCTGAAGCTGTCGAACAATGAATATGGCATCAGTGGTCCCCCTGCCTGGCATAAACCCAAACTGCATCTCATCAATATTCACTCTTTCTATAATCATACCTTCTAGAACTCTCTCCATTACTTTCATTATCTGATCTAAGAGCTTTATACCTCTGTAATTTCCCCTTTCCAGGGCATCACCCTTCCCTTTGTACACATTTACAATTACACTCTTCAGCCAATCATCTGGGACAACACACTCATATATAATCATATTTATCAGGTCAGTGACTAACCTCACCCCAGTATCTCCAGAGGCCTTCAACATTTCAGCAGTCAACCCAGACACACCTGCCGCCTTCCCCACCCGCATCCTGCCTATTGCCTGACTCACAGTAGCAGCACCAATCAAAGGACGAGGGCCAAACACTGGATCAGCTGGCTCCAAACCTTCTCTATCCCAATCAAACTCCTCATTCAACAACCATCTATAATGCCCTCTCTATGCATCTTTAATATCCTCACTGTTCACCACTACCCTTCCATCATCATTCTTCACACACACTGCTCACCTACAATGTCCCAATTATCCCTCTTCAACTGATTTGCCACCGTAAAAATCATATTTTTCCTTTCTCCATGATTTAGATTATCAAGTAAAAGTCTCTGTGACTCAGACTTCGCCCTGTATACTTCTCTTCTAGCCCTGCGCTTGGTAGCCAAGTACTCCTCCCTGTTACCACCCTTCTTCCATTCCCGGAAAAGCCTTCTTTTCTCCTTAACTGCGGCTTCTACACCCTCATCCCACCACCAAGTTACTTTATGTCTTTGTGGGCCTCTTGTCCAACCGCATATTGCATCGGTAACTCTCAAGAGGTTGTTCTTAAGGGCTCTATACTGTTCATTAATGCCTCTATCTATGGCTTCCTGTTCAGCCACCACTCTCCTCATCTCACTATAAAAGGCATCCCTTACTGATTGGTTTCCCAGTTTCCATATTTTCCTTCTAGGTACATATGTCCCCCTTCTCATCACTCGTTCCTTAAGCACCATGTCACAAATCAACAGTTTGTGCTGCTGCACACACTCCTTGCTTCCTATAACTTTAACTTCCCTCACTAATCTTCTATCAACCCTCCTGACCAGAAAATAATCTATCTGGCTACTATTTCCCCCGGACTCGTACGTACTCAACCGGCTCATTCTTTTCCTAAAATGTGTGTTGCGCACAATCATGTCCATGGCCTCCCCAAACTCGAGTATTCTTTCCCCTTCTGCATTCCTCACACCATGTATGAACTAAAAATCATATTCCCTCATAATTTACAAAGGCTCCAACATGCATTGATCTTGGTCTCCTAATGGCAGCTGTCCACACTGTTTGATCCCTGGCAGCCTTCCCTGTTCAGTTCCTTATCCCTGAGGTCACACTCTGTGACCTTGTTCCTTGTTTTATTGTTCTGCCTCTCTCAGCCCTACCCCACACGTTCACATTTCTCATCCTCCACACCCAGTTGTCATCCTTCATCCTCTCACCTTCCCCAAGCTATCTCAATCTATCCCTCCTCATCACAGCACCAGTACTGTACATTCAAGTCTCATCCTTCCTCTCAACTCTTCAGTCGCAGTCCTAGCTGCCCCAGGCCTGTTATATCAAGGACATACAGCACATCTATATAATCATTGTCATTTCTGTACATATGAGCTTATAAGTATCCTCTTCCTTTACTGCCCAGGTCTCACTGCCATACAGAATTACACTACTAACACATGCTACATACAAAGATCCCCTAGCTTGGAGGGAGAGCCCTCTCACTGTTAGGAGAGGCCACAACTCCCTGAATTTCCTCCAACCACTCCATACTTTAGTCAGCACTAGCTCCAGCCCCACGTCCAGCACATAATATGACCCCCAAATAACAAAACTCCTCCATACACTCAAGAGACTTTCCAGCAAGATCAGTCCTTTCATGCTCTACATGCTCTCCCCGACACACCGCGCACACAAAATCACCATTATTTCGCAGCCTCTTTCTAATGCCACTACATCTCTGATGAATTCACTTATCACAAACACTGCACAAGTTGGAGTTACTTCCTACACCCTTGTGGCAAACTGCACATTGTCACACTCTCTCTGCTTTGACACTACTGCCACCAGCCCTATATATCACAAACACTGCACAAGTTGGAGTTACTTCCTCCACCCTTGTGGCAAACTGCACATGGTCACACTCTCTTTGCTTTGACGCTACTGCCACCAGCCCTAGATATCATCACCTGCTGTATCTGCATTTACTCTCAAACTCTTGTGCTGTCTTTCCATTTCCTAAATCTTTCCTTTACCACACTTTCATTCTCTTTAGTTCACACCAAATCATCAGCATACATCATCTCCCATGGGAGTTCATTTCTGCCGTAACATGAGAGAGCTTCAAGTACCATGACAAGACAGTAAGTGGCTCAAGACTGATCCCTGATGGATGCCAACATTCACAGAAAACCCTCAAATCTCATTTCATTCTCACCTGGATGTGAGTACCCACACACATAGCCATAACCACTTTAATCAGTTACCATTTAAAGATTTTTCATTGCCCACTTCACCACCTCCCTAGGGACTATGTCAAAGGCCATCTCCAAATCAACAAAACAAAGCACAGCTCCCTTTTCTTTCCTATGTATTTTTCCTGAAGCTGACGGACAGTATATACGGCATCAGTGGGCAGTGAATATGGCATCAGTCTTCCCTTTGCCTGCAATAAACCCAGACTGCATCTGTCAGTATTCACTCTTTCCCTTTAACTTTCTCCTTTGCCTTCATTATCTGGTCCAGAAGTTTTATGCCTGTATAATTTCCTCTTTCCAGGGCATCACCCGGGAAAGTATTGTTGTTGCCGTTATTGTGAAGGTGTACCTGATCAGCACTCAAGGAAATAGCCAACATTAAATTGGCAGAATTGTCAAATGGCATGGTCAGTGAAATGGGCCGCACAATCACTCTCACATTGTTTAAATCTTTGGAATCATGTCTCCACCTCAGTATGCTTCCTTATGCTTAATTTATTTAATGAATCCCTGTTTCATTTAGATATTTACACCAGACCACTTGTACTCGTACCTTACCAGACACCCTTTGTAAGCACACCACAGATTTTCTTAATCCTCTACTTTCTTGTTCTTTTACTATAATTCCTTCTCTTCTTCTTAAATTAATTTGTCAGTGCTGTTTTTCACTTTTTCAGTTTTTATTCTTTCACTTTGCATTCTCTTCTCACTCTAAATTTCACTTTGCACCCTAGTGACATGATCAGTAAGTTCTCTGTACCATCCTTAGTCATCTGTCAGTAAGATACATTGTCATCCTTCTCGCTACAAGCACTGAATCAGTCGAGCTTCTTTCAAAATTTTCTGCAACGTCTCCATATCCATCTTATTTACTTATCTCTCTGAGAATTAAATATGAATTATTGATGTTTGTGGTAGGTGGGGGCACTCACCATCCACTCACTCGATGTAGTGTTGCTCTTAGGTGACTTCCCTTTCTTCTCTTCCTTCATTCCTTCCTTCCTCTTCTGTGTTTCTTTCTTTCTTTCCTCTTCCTTCTGTCTACAGGTGACTCTACACTGAGTGACAAGCCAGATGGTTTCCTGCACACCAGGAAACCATTTACCACGCTGGGTGGTAAGCATATAACCAAATTATCATGCCTAGTGGTTTAGTGGGTAATTAAGGCTCTTCAATCGGATTGAGCCAGTGCAGGTTTATATCCAAGGGGTGGTTGGGGTTTATTGCTCACATAATGCCATTCAGGGATGAGTGAGGCTGGTCACTCTCATCTTAAATGTCAGGACCAACTTGCCTAGCCCCCAGGCTCCTACACTTCTCATGGGGCAACACGTGAGGAGCAACACAGGATTAGACGATGGTTGGATGGATTATTGATGTACAGTACAACATACTTTCCTGATGCATATTCTTCGGGCAGTGCTTATCCCTCCACCCTCCACACACATGCACTCACACCTACTAAGCCTGAAGTCTGGGTACTAATAGTATGTAGTTGAGTAGTAATAGTAGTAGCAGCAGCAGTAGTAGTAGTAGTAAGTAGTAATGATAGTAGTAGCAACCCCAGACTCCTCTGAATGTGAACCTAGTGGACTGCAGGATGAAGTTACGTTTTCCTGCAGACCACCATCCTCCTTTGGGGGAATTGGGAGTAAGTTGAGGAATGTTTGGTTAACCAGGCATTGGAACCACCTGGTCATATTGGTACCATCACTTGAAGGCATCCCTCTCCAGCACCAAAAGTCAGGAACTGTCGGTGAGAGGATGAAGCATTCAAAGTTGGACGAGTCAGTGTGATGAGATTAAAGCATTTGTTTTTTATCATCCCATAATTTTCCTACCATTTTTATTCATTAAGTAGGTCTCCAAATTGGTAAAATTGACCCTTATGACACATGTCTGTCACTAAAAATACTGAGTGTCTTATATACATAGTGACCTATATTGCAGTGATAGACTGCTTAACTCTCAAAGCACATACTGTAATAATTACAAAATGCACATTCTGTGGCTGAAGGCTTAGTTGGGTATTTGACAGGAGTAAAATGTATATGTGGGAGGGGGGAGTGAGCTAGGGGGAGGGTAGGCAAATGGTGGGTGACAGAGCGACTTGGAGGCGTTTTGTCTGCGGCCACCCTTTGCGGGATTAGGACGTCAGGCTATAGGTAGATAGATAGAAAATGTTAAGCTACTATTCAGCCTTAATAGCCTAACAAGCTCTGGACTAGTAGTGTCTGGCATGTAGTAATTCTTGTTATGGTGCATGGATGGTGATCTGTGTTCCTTCTCAGGGAATGACTGGTGAAGGTAACAGAGGGAATGGTGGGCTGAGTCCACAGAAGAAGGTGCCCCCCAAGAAGCCCCCAAGGTCTCGGGCCATGTCTGTTGACAGTCTTCTGTGAGTAGCCAACATTACTGTGGAAGAAAAAGTGCTTGGTGTTGATTGTAATGTAAGTTGTGAACTGATCCTTCATTTGACATTGACTGCCTTTTATGTCACCCTAACCTTGGCTGGCATTGGAGTACTGTAATTGAGTTGGTGCAAAACTACAGACAATCATTGTTACTGTTTCCAGTTAACTTTAACTTTGCAGTACTTTATGCAGTTTCAGACTGCCTCATAAATATTTGTATCTGAGTATAGCTACACAAAAGAATATACCGTATTGATTCCAGTAGGCCAGTTGGCATCTGTAAGTCAGCTTTATTTATTAAAAAGAAAGAAAGAAAAAAAAATGCTTTGTGCACAAACTCTCCTGTTGAAGTGGGCAAGAAAAAATGAGAAGTGCAGCACATTAAAAAAAAAAAATACTGCTTTGACTGAGAAAATTTACTGTTCTGTCTTACCGTTGCCTGTTAAAAAATACATATACTCGTATATATATATTTTTTTAAATAACAGAACAGAGGAAGATAAAACAAATGAATAAAAAAACAATCCATACACCGGATTACTGGTGTCCTTCATTCATAAAATATCTGTAACAGTTGGACTTGAACAGCTGTAGGTTGAATTTTGGAAGGAAACAACTCTGGGGAAGCAAGTTCCAGAGAGATTCTCTTATACTGACAAACTCACTCTACCATAATATGAAAAGTAGACCAACAAGTTCAATAGCTGCTGTTGTAGATGGCCATCATTCTTCTCCTAGATCTGTCAACAGTGGTGTTCCTCAGGGCTCTGTCCTATCACCAACTCTCTTCCTTTTATTCATCAATGACCTTCTAAGCTGTAAATCTAACCCTTTCCACTAGTATGCTGATGATTTCACCCTTCACCTTTCCATTCGGTTCCTGCAATGTCCATCTCAGCAGTTACTTAACAAACAAGGGCTGAGGCTGTGGCACACCTAATGTCTGACTCGACTTGTATCTCTGACTGGGGTAAAAATAATCTTGTTGTTTTTAATGCATCAAAGACTCAGTTCTTATGCCTATCAACCTGACCAAATCTTCCACAGGAGTACCCACTTATGTTTAATAATATCCAGCTCATTCCTGCACCATCCTTGAACATGCTTGGAGTTTCATTCACTTGGGACTTATCTTGGAAAGATCATATTACATCTCTTGTAAAATTTGCTTCCAAGAGATTAGGATTGCTAAGCCAACTCTGTACCTTCTTTATCCCAGCACAGTTGTTGACCTTATTCATGGGTTTTATTCGCCCCTGTGTGGAGTACAACTCTTCTTTGTGGGCAGGCTTCCCACATGAGTCAGAGGCTTTTCCTCTCATTAACTCTCCTCCTCTTACTGGCTCCCTTCATCCTCTGTCTCTTCGCTGCACTGTTGCATCTTTATCTCTCTTCTATCACTACTTCAATGGTCACTGCTCCTCTGAACTGTCTGTTTGCATCCCTCTGCCTCTACGTCTAGCAACAAACGCTCATCCCTTTTCTGTCCAGCTCTCTAATGCAAGAGTTAACCATTACTCCCAGTCCTTCATTTATGGAATGGGTCAACTCTGGAACTGTCTCCCTCTGGCTGTATTTCCTACCTCCTATGATCTCCAGTCTTTCAAATGCAGTGTGTCCAGGTTTCTCTAAATGAATGGATCTTGAATTTGACTTTCTTTCGTATTGTTTTTGTTTTTTGGTTTTGGAAGGAACAGTTTGCGGGCTTCTGGCCTTTGGTTCCTTCTTTCTTGCATAAAAAAAAAAGTTCAAAATATAATGTTAATAATAATAATACCAATACCTTCCCATTTGATATGCTGGGTGGTAACCATATAACCAGATTATGGTGCCTGGTGGTTTAATGGGTAATTAAGGTGCTCCAATCAGATTGAGCCTGTGTAGGTTTATATCCAAAGGGTGGTTGGGGTTTATTGCGAACTTAATGCCACTCAGGGATGAGTGAGGCTGGTCGCTCTCATCTTAAATGTCAGGACCAACTTGCCTAGACCTGAGTTCCTACGCTTCTCATGGGATAGGATTGGACGATGGATGAATGGACAATACCTTCGTGATTGCCGTAGAGGTACAGTACATCCCCCTAGTATCCGAGTTCCTAGCACGCAAAACGCCTACAGTAGTGCGCGAGGACCTGTTTTTTAATATATATATTTTTTTTTAATGTTACTAACCAGAGTAAGCGAGTCAACCCACACAACGCGAGGCACCAGGAGAAAAAACGGTGCTTTCTGGTGTGAACCCTGAGTGCGCTACCTGCCTCTCCACTACATGCCACCCTCATCACGCATTTGTATAATAAAGTTTGGATTCACATGAATAACGGTTATTTCACAAATGCCAAGTTGTTGTACTACAAACCAGTGGAGGTGGAGGGGACGGTGGCAGGCGAGTCAGGGGAGGTGGTAAGGGGAGGATCCTTCATCTCCTCCTTGCTACTGCTTACATTTCCGGCAATTTTCATCACCTCTTCTTGTTTGTCTGTTTCATTCCTCATCTTGTTATGGAAATTATGTCCATAACAAGATGAGGAATGAAACAGTCAAACAAGAAGAGGTGAAGGAAATTGCCGAAAATGTGAGCAGTAGCGAGGAGGAGATGGAGAATCCTTCCCTCACCACCTCCCCTGACTCTCCTGCCACTGTCCCCTCCACCTTCATTGCCCCACCTGAATCACCAGCCGCCTCCCCCTCCACCTCCACGTCTAATTGGTGCCATTTTCTGGCACCAGTTAGACGTTATTGGCAAGATCCTTCTGTACTGTACTGTATATGTCTTAGATATTTTCCCTCAAACAGGTCAAAAAGGTCACTGATAGAGGGGGGTGCCGCCCATATGTTAACTTTCCCATTAGTTTATATATTCCTAGTACACGAGCACCTATGCTGCCCATATAGGCGCATACTAGGGGGGTGTACTGTACTACATAGATAAGTTCATTAACAACATTTTTGTGGCCATCGGCCTTGATATACTGGACTGTATTTTGTTTTTGAAACTCTTGGTTATTATGCTTTACACCCTCTTATGTATGTGTCGCTAGGTAAGGTATCGTATTGTATTCATCCTGTACTCTCTTTTGAAATCACTTCTTCAGCATCTCATTGAAAATGAATTTCTCAAGTTAATGCCACATTCAGCATGTGCCCCATGTGTTGTCCTCTTGCCTCATTTTTAAAACTTTACTGACAGTGAACCAGATTGTCTAGAGCTTTGAGAATGTTTGTGAGTTGCATGTTTGGAAAGTAAACACAGGTAAGTGTTAGGTGATGGTTGTTAGGAGAGAAGGTGACTCATACTGTATTGTTCTGGTGAATGGAAAAAGAGAGGAATTGGTTGAACAATTTAAATACCTTGGTGCATTATTAGTAAGAAGTAAATGAATGTTTCAAAGGAGTGGAAAATTGAGCAGCTTAAAAATGAAAGCTAGCCAGTTCTGTGAAATCCTTAATACAAAACAGAAATCTGTTTATGGAGACTGCAACAAGATTACATATAGGTGTACTATGTTAATGCATGCAATTAATTATTACTGCCTGAAATTGTTCTCCAAGGAATTCTGCTGGGGTGATATTTACTGTACTGTTCTTACCTGCTGTTCATAGTTGCAGGGCTCATACCTGTAGGTTTAAACTTAGAGATTTACTCCTTTATCCATTTTTCAGAATGCTCACAAACAGCACATCTTCTCACTGCTAGGTGGTAAAATGTTACTGAGACTGATATGGCCTGATTGTTATAAAGTCATGAGTAAGATGAGTGGAAACAGGACTGTGAGGAAGTATGCACATTTTGTAGGTAGGGTAGGATGAAAGACACAGAAATAAATAGTTCTGTTGATGGAAAGGTAGAAGAGAGTGTGCTTGGATGGTATTGTGAGACAGGGACAATGAATGTAGATATCGTTTCGATTCGTTTCATTTTTGAAGCCTCCAACACGCTTGCATGCGTCGGCCTTGGTCACCTAATGGCAGCTCTCCATGCTGCTCGATCCCTGGCAGCCTCCCTGTTCAGTCCCTTAACCCTTAAGTCACACTTAATGACCTCGTCCCATGTCTGTCTCGGTCTACCCCTCCCAATCCCTCCCCCAATATTAACACTTCTCACCCTCTGTTCCCAATTATCATCCCCCATCCTCTCCACATGTCCAAACCACCTCATCCTACCTCTCCTCATCACAACACCAATACACTCCAGTCCCATCCTACCTCCCAACTCTTCCATCCTAAACCCAGCCCCCCCAGGCCTTGCACGCAGGGACGCACTGCACATCCACCTAATCATTGTCATTTCTGTACATTTAAACCTGCGAATATCCTCTTCCTTTACTGCCCAGGTCTCACTACCATACAGCATCACACTCCTAACACATGCTGCATACAAAGACCCCTTAGCACGTAAGGAGAGTCCTCTCAATGTCAGGAGAGGCAACAGCTCCCTGAACTTCTCCAACCACTTCTCACCTTAGCAACCGAGCTAACTCCAGCCCCACCTCCGGCACATAACATGTCTCCCAAATAACAAAACTCCTCCACACACTCAAGAGACTCACCTGCAAGTTCAACCCTCTCACGCCTAACAATCTCCACCTGCTCTCCCCGACACGCCGCACACACGAAATCAGCATTATCTCGCAGTCTACCTCTAATACCACTACATCTCTTGTGCACCCATTTATCACAAACAGGGGACAGAGTGACATGGAGGCGATTTGTTTGTGGCCACCCCGTTCGGGATTGAGGCGTCTGGCAATAGATAGATAGATAGACAACGCAAGATGGAATTACTTTCCACACCCTTGTGGCAAACTGCACATGGCCACTCTCCCTCTCCTCTGATTGTACCGCCACCAACCCTAGATATCATCACTTTTGTTTTATCTGCATTTACTCTTAAGCCCTCGTGCCCCATACCATCTCCACTTGTTAAATCTTTCCTCCGCCTCCTTTTCATTCTCTGCAATCAACACCAAATCATCAGCATACAACATCTCCCATGGGAGTCCATCTCGTAAGTCACGTGAGAGGGCTTCAAGCACCATGATAAACAACATGGGACTCAAAACTGACCCCTGATGCACACCAACATTCATGGAAAACTCATCATTCAAAACTCCAGTCACTCTTACCTAGTGCGAGCACCCACGTACATGGCCATAACCACCCTAACCAGCCACTTTTCCAACCCTAGCTTTCTTATTGCCCACTTCACCATCTCTCTAGGGACTCTGTAAAAGGCCTTTTCCAAATCAACAAAAACAAAATACAATTTCCTTTTCTTTCCAATATATTTCTCCTGAAGCTGTCGAACATTGAATATGGCATCAGTGGTCCCCCTGCCTGGCATAAACCCAAACTGCATCTCATCGATATTCACTCTTTCTCTAATCATACCTTCTAGAACTCTCTCCATTACTTTCGTTATCTGATATAAGAGCTTTATACCTCTGTAATTTCCTCTTTCCAGGGAATCACCCTTCCCACGAACCCACCCTAAACCCCCTGGGTGATTTGCTGTCCTTAGGCTTGCTTTGATCCTCATACTTGCAAGTCATAGTCGGTAAGATAAAGGGGGGTAAACATTCCAAAGGCCCGACCCATTGCTCAGTCCTAGGTCCAAGCAATGGATCTGGGACCCCTAGCCCACCAGCTTACCAGTGGCTGTGTTAGTGACCTCAGGGCACACTGCCAGGACAGCTGCAGGGACACCCACCAAGTGCGCCTTGGCACTGTAACTGCCCCGCCATTATACACCCACTGATAGGGCAGCCTCCTGGGGCGCTACTCCCAGGTTCAGGCTCCTCTCTATTGAGCGGAATCGGCAACCCGGGAACCGCAATGCCCTGTACCCTCTAGCACAGGTTCGAGCCCCATCTTGCCCCGGATCCATGATCTATGCCGGCGGAACCCCCGTCACGGCTCTCCCCAAAAGTCCGCCACTAGGTAGCGGGGGACAAAGTTTTCTGGCCGCATGCCCTTGCTGGCGTCAGCCCCTGTAACGTAGTGGGGTACGTTGTGTGATATGTAAAGCACATGTGGTGTAGTGCATAAGATAGTTAGAGGAAATGTTTGGGAGAGTATGCTGGTCTATTCTCCATGTTACTGTCACACTGAAAAGGTCAGCAAAGGGGGATGGTTAGGTGGCTAGTGCAAAAGAAGCTCCAGCTCTCCCTATCACCAGCATTCCCATTCCCCTCGGGAGTACCACCCTGTTCGGCTCGTGCTACAGCCTCCTCCTTATCCATAAAAAGAGTGTGAGTGAGTTTGAAGGTGGGAGAGAGAATACACATGGTGGCACATTGCACCCTATGTGGAGCAACTGTGGCATCCACCTTGGAGCTAGACAACAACTTCAGTTTGTCAAACACAAGATCCCTGGAAGTCATAAAACTTAGTTTAAATTCTGTTCTAACATTTCTGGTAGCCAACAAAGCTCAGTTAGAAATGAGAAGGGTGTCTTGAGATACCCATACCACGTACATGCTTAGTAGTTTTCAGACTAATCAGCTCAGAAATACAGGCATGAGGCCATGGCAATGAGTATTGGTAAGAAGACCAAAAACAATAAGACAGCAAACAGAAAAATACACTTTTCCTTTGGCAAATTTACAAAGACATCTATCTGTCTATATATATAGCCAGATGCTGTAATCCCACAAGGGATGGCCATTTGTCTTTGGGTTAGTTGTTTTTAGGGGAAGGACACTAACCCTCTGCCAACCCACTCATTAACACGTAGGAAACATGTATGGGTTGGTTATATGGTTCCACCTAGCATTGTAAGTGGTTTCCTGGCATACAGGAAACCATTAGGCTTGTAAATCAGTGTAAAGCCACCTGAAAAGGAAAGAAGAGTAGTTAAAAGTGACAGGGAAGATGGGAGAAATAGGGGGAGAGGATACAGACACAGGAAAAGAATGATAAAGGTGAAGGAAGAAGTAGGCAGCACTACATCAACTGAGTGGATGATGGTCACCACCACCTACCTCCAAAACCAGTTTAAACAAACACTGTACCCTGTATTGTATTGAATTATAATCATGAGTGAAAATATATACAGGTACTTCATCTAAGTCCAAGTTGGAACAAAGCTGTATTGTCTTCCCAGTGAACAGCATTTCTGCATGTTAATATAATTATTTCCCTAGTATGCATGCTCTTCCCTTGCCTTCCAGACTCTGTCTGACCTCATTCTTTGGTGTGTAGAAGAGACCAGGATGATGATGATGCTGGTAATGATAGTGATTGAGAAAAAAAAAAAAAAAAGCCATTTGAACAATAATCGAGACAAACTTAGTGTATTGTTTGGTGTCAGGAATGAAGGTGTGGATTGTCGCAGTGGTCCTCTGGTCCAAGAGCCCCGGCGTCGTGGTGTGGTGCGGGCTCCCTCACGCCTCTACAGGATGGAGGGGGAGCGGTGTGCGGCAGGCCAGGCTGCGGCAGTTGTGGTGGTGGGGCCAGAGTTTGTTGTCAGGAGTAAACATCCTCCCAAGGTTCTCTCTCTCGTTTCAGATCCTCAGGTCAGTAATTTAGTGAAGATGTCAGGGATAGTATTTATGAAATAACAGTTGTAAATTTTATGGGACAGGCCTAGTATATGTCAGTATAGACAGTTTTGTACTAGTGCTCAGTGGGTGTCATGGATGAGTAGGAGTACTTTTGGGCCTGTAGGAATGGACTTCTGTCATTATAACCTGTATTGAGACCAGGTACAGCTGTACTGCACTAAATAGAACAGTGTCATATGAAGCAAAGTTCTCCTTCTGTAAATATAGTTGACCTTTTTTCTGATATGGTTGCATTTAACTGTTTGCTTAGGCCAGTACCAGATAGTTTAAATCACCTGCTAGAAATTGTAACAGTCAGAGAGTTAAAATCTTTTTTACTCTTCACTTGCTGCCTTGGCTCCAGATGGGGTATAGTATATATCAGTTTTGTTCAGCTGGACAAAATCCTAGCAGTCATAGAGTGAAGCACCCTGATGATACACTAGCATGACTTTATTCCAAATTATCCTGCTTATAATATCATATTTCAGAGCATGATATAACTTCTTGGTCTCGTAGTATACAGTAGATCTATAGCTTACAAAGTTAATGTCTTAACTAAGTTCCCTATATTTGCAGAAACTATGTCAGCAAGTCCCTTCAGTGCATTGTGGTAAAATTAACGTGTTAACCAAGTCTCTAGCCTGAATATCACTTTTCCTCTGAAAACTCTACGTGACCCAGACCTGCATATTGATTTGCTTTCTAAGGGCATACCCTACTATACAGAGGTAGAACAGACACAAGACAGTGACCAAAAAGAGGTTTCAAGTAGCAAATATGGTAGCGGCAGCTACTGCCACTACCACAATCACCATCATTATCACAGCTACCATCACTATCACCACTGCACTACCATTGTTCTAGATGCTAGTATCACAGCTACTATAACTACTTCCACTACCTCAGCTATCATCACCACCATTCTCTGAATGCATTTTTCCACCACTATCATGCAGTATTTGTGGTGACAGTACTGCAGATGGGGAGAATGGTTGAAGTTTTTAGCTGTTATCAGTTCTTGTTCATGGTGATAGCACCAAGGATATGGTGAATGGGTCATGTATGGTAGGACTGCATAATGTATGCTGAGTCTGTGTAAGCTAAGGATCTAGTATATATAGTCCATATAGGCAGACTGATACTTTCATTTGAAACAACTGTGTTATTGACTCCTAATGAGGAGTAGAAGAGCAGTGTTTTCTCATTGCACAACTTTATATTAAGTTATGAGCAGTTTTAAAGTGAAATATAGATGTTACTTTATCTCCAGCTCAATAATGAAACAAGTGTAATTGAAACATAAATTAAACTGGATTGCTGTACTTATATCTGGTGTTTTTCCCCCCAGCCAAGTGTGGTAAAGCGTGTGACTGTAGTTCTGCTCTCCGGTCAACGTTTGGAACTGACCTGTGACCCAAACACCACCAAAGTCAGTCAGATTGCCCAGGTCAGGTTACCATCAGCATTAACCCTTTCATTGTGATGATGGACCATGCTACCATTGACTGTGTAGTATGGAGAGTGACCATCAGATGAACAAGTTTGTTACACTATTTGCAAACACGTACAAAGCCTTTAAAATGAAACAAAATACTGTAAAACAAATACAGTTTTATCCAGTCCTTTATGCTAAATGTGTCCTCCACTAACCCATTTAGGGCAGGGTTGCTTTGTTTTTATATTAATTTTCACTGTAATCAGTTCAAATTATTGGTCTCAGTGAAAGACCTGTCATGGAAAGAGTTAACATCATGAATGTCTTCAGTACCATCAGCATAGATTTTGCTCTTCTTCTTTTAATACTGTCCTTTAGAGTATTCTCTTTAACCTTGACTGAGCTATAGACCAGTGGAGTAACTATTGAAATCATCAGAAAATTGGAATTGTGTTTTTCATAATTATCATCGCCATTCTTAATCCTAACCCAGTTTCTTGTATGCCATGTAGGGGAGGTAATACTTTAATAACCTGAATTTTCTGTTTACTGTTAGAAGAATTGGAGGAAGAGGATGTCCTAGAATTTGTTTGCACCACAGGTGGAAGATGATGGTGTTTATTCATCCCTTTTGCATAATATGTGATGGCCCCACAGCTCAACACTTATTTTGCAAACAGCCATGCTCATCCTGTGGCACAAGAGGTGGAGGCTTGCATAAGGCAATGCTTGATATCAGGATGAATAGCTTGTGGTGACTTGTGTTCCAGTATAAACACATATCCCACATGTTTTGTAGGGATCACAGACTGGAAGGGATCAGAAGTTTAGTGTCTCACTAGGTCTTGATGTAGTTTATAATCTGACAAAGAACCAGGAAGACCATGATGACTGAATGAATCACTGAATTCCAGCAAATAAGTGATCTGTTATCACAGCATTATCAGGGCACTGAGTGTGTGAGTTTTCCAGGGACAGGGAGGCAATAATAAACTCAGCAACTGTGGTAGTGATCAAAACATTCCACAAAAGAACATTTGTCTTTCACATATTCCCTCTTTCTCACTGTCACTGCCACAAAGCATATTTATATTTATATTTACATTGCCTAGCCCCGGGCTTCTATGCTCCTCATGGGGCAACGTAGGAATTGGATTATGGATGGATGGACATACACATATGCCTTCTTTGCTTCTTGTGTTCCCTTATTTTCTTTTACCCACCTTATTTTTAATTTGTATCCAATACTCCAGTTGTTTATTCCATTATTTTATTGGCCAGTAAGCCTAGTCTGAAAATCATATTTTATCAATGTATTGTGTGGCTTAGTATATGCCTGCAGTCTTAGTATGAATAGTGATTATCACTTTTAATATCAGTTTTTGCTTTAATGGTTGTCACTCATATGGTTTTACAGGCAGTTCCAGGTGTAAGTCAGGGATATGTTCCAGAGTATCAGAATGTTTTCTATACAGTTCCTGTGGTAAATGTAAGGAAACTGGTGAATTAGCTTTATAGGTAGCATTGGAACATCACTTGATGGTTTTTAAAATTATTGAGGCCATAATAACAAAAAAAAAAAAGTATCATTTAGTGGTAGGTGGTGGCGACCATCATCCACTCACTTGATGTAGTGCTGCCTACTTCTTCCTTACCCTTTATTATTTTTCTGTCCCTGCCCTCCTCTCTTCCTGTTTCTCCCATCTTTCCTGTCACTTCTTATTGCTTCTTTCCTTTACATTGAGTGACAAGCCAAATGGTTTCCTGTAAGCCAAGAAACCATTTACAACGCTGGGTGGTAACCATATAACCAAACCATACGTGCTCCCTACGTATCAACAAGTGGGTTGGTGGAGGGTTAGTGCCCCTCCCCGTAAAACAAATAACTCAAAGTCAAATGGCCACCCTTTACGGGATTATGGTGTCAGGCAGTAGATAGATAGATAGATAGATATATGGAGAACTTACTATAGTTATGTGCCATCATTGTAGGCAGTGGTGAAGGAGGAGTCACCACCTCTGGAGCAGTATTTGGGTCTGGCTGTACTGGGGGGCGGGGAGTTCCACTTTATCGCACCTCAGACCAAACTACACAAGGTAGGCGTAATATTATCTTGTTGCATGAATTCACCTTTTACCCTGATGGCTTGATTATGTTGATGTACTTTTAACTTTCGTTAGAAATTCAATAGAAACTCACTCAGTATAGTGCTGCTCTCGGGTGATTGCCCTTTCCTCTCTTCCTTCCTTCTTTCCTTCCTTCCTCTTCTGTCTTTCTTTCCTTCATTCTCTCCACTTCTTTCTGTATTTGAGTAACTCTACACTGAGTGACAAGCCAAATGGTTTCCTGTACACCAGGAAACCATTTACTATGCTGGGTGGTAACCATATAACCAAATTATGGCACCTGATGGTTTAGTGGGTAGTTGAGGCACTCCAATTGTAGCAGCCGTGGCTCAGTGGGTTAGAGCGCTCTGCTTTGGCCGTAGGGTCGGAGGATCGAATCTACCCAAGGGTCATTGGTAGACATCAGGAAGGGCATCCGGTCATAAAATGCTGCACACTCCAATCCAAAAATCCTCTATCCCTGGGCAACACCTTAGCCCTTTGGGGATACCAGGCGTAAAACTACTTTTTTTTTTTTTTTAAGGCACTCCAATTGAACTGAGCCAGTGCAGGTTTACATCCAAGGGGTGATTGGGGTTTATTGCTCATGTAATGCCACTCAGAGATGAGTGAAGCTGGTCACTCTCATCTTAAATGTCAGGACCACCTTGCCTAGCGGGATCCTACGCTTCGTATGGGGCAACACAGGATTAGATGATGATGACTTAACTTTATTCTTGCTATATACCAGATGATTGTCTTCAACATAGAAGAGACCTCCTGCAGTGAAGGGGTTGCTGAAGGCTATATTTGTCTACCACAGTTTGAAAAGTTACCCCCAAGCTGAGTTAAAGTCTCAGAAAGTAGCAAGAGTAAAGCAGAAACTACATCAGCATTAAGGAGTTGACTTTGGCTACCACCACAACATTAATCTTGCGTAGGAAGGACTTTTCATACTTGAGGGGCCATAGATTATCTTCCTCAGCCTCATCATTGAAAAGATAGCTTATTATACCTGCGTGCATAATAGTGCAATGGGTATGTTTTGGCCAGTATGTGCATCATTGTATCTGATGGTTAGCAAACGAACAAATATAAAGTTTTGATCCAGTTTGGGCCAAGTTCGTGGAAGGGTTGTGGGTCTTCACAGGAGTTGATCCATTGTTTTTGAGAACAATAGGTCAATGGTCAAGGTCATATGGTAAAGTCAACATGAATAGTTTGATCAGATTGAGACCAAACCAGGTGGATGGACTGAGGTTAAGTCCAGGATGAAGTGGTTTGATTTTTAGAAAAGTCAGTCATAGGGCAAGGACAGAGGTTTAGCCCTACAACTCAAGCAGTTTTGCTTCAAGTTAGTCCAGAGATGGTGGAAGTATTGAGGGTAACTAAGGATGAGGAGATTTGGTTTTGAGAACAAGAGGTCAAAGGTCAAGGTCATGGAAGTTTTGATGCAACTTGAACCAAACTTGGTGGAAAGGTTGATGGTTTGTGAAAGATATGGGAAAGATAAAATAATCTGATTTTGAGAACAATTGATCTAAAGTCAAGATCACTGGGCAAAGTCAAATCTTTGACCCTTGCACCGATTGTAGGGTGAGGGTGCTGCATTGTTTGAGTGCTTCTTCTTGTGCTATTGTATCTCTTATATTATGAGCATCCTCAAACAGTTTCTTTCAGCTAAGGACAGACCTTTCAGCCCAACTAGCACACTCACTGTTTATCTTTCCTATTCTCTGAGGAAGGCTTATACTGTTGCAGTCTAAGTGGTCTTTCCAGATCTGTAGAAAACTATGCCAGTAGTGAGAAAATAAAGGTCAAATCTTCAGAACAGTAAAGGGATCAAGTAGTACTGTAACTGTTTCCCATATCTATATTTCAGGTAGCACCATCTGGATGGAGGGATCGACATCCCAACAAGGACGGTCTCATGCAAGACAACTTTACGTTACACCTCCGCATCATTTACTACCCTGGGTCAGTTAGCTAGGTCAGAAGGTGTATTAGTATTACAGTAGGGTAAGGGTTGGGTTCACAGATAATGTTAGAATATTACCACCACCACCACCGCCATCACCACAACTGTAAATGGGACTGTTGTTGTAGCTCTAAACTTATTTGAATGAGAACCAAGTGAACTGCAGGCCGGTCTCTTCTTCAGTCCACCATCATCCTGCTATGGGATAGGGAGAAAGTTAAGGGATGATAATTGGTCAGGAGAACTGCCTGGTTATACTGTACTGATGCTGCTGCATGAAAGTGTCCCTCTCCATCACCAGATGGGACTCTTAAGACATACATTAGTTATGGGGTGCAAAGATTGAACAGGATAAGAAACACAGCAGTTCATGAATGATGTGGAGTAAGGAAGTCACATTTTTGGAAGATAGATGAAATTGCATAGATGGTATGGTCATATAAAGAGAATGGGTATGAATAGGATGGTCATCTTTTATAATGCAAAGAAATTACATAGGTAGTTTTTTTCTTTATACCTAGGGATGATGACTTATGGAACCATATTTATGTCATCTTAGTTTGCCTTCAAGTACCTAATTACCTAATCCTAACCATTTACATCTGCATATGACAAGTTAACATATTCAGCCTCATGGATACATCAGTATACAGTAATCCTTCATAAGCCGAACTATATGGGGCTCTACCCTGGTTTGAATTACCAAATTTTCCGGCTTACCCAATTTTCACCCCCCAAAATTGCTAAATTACCGAATTTTCACCCCCCAAAATTGCTAAATTACCGAATTTTCACCCCCCAAAATTGCTAAGACAATACCTATTACTTGTCCTTTCAACACTAAATTAAAGAAGCTTATATAAATAAATAAGTTATGACAAAAAACAATTTAGTGCATTTAATATACATTTAGCCCCTTCAGTGCTGGGTGTATTTTCATTTTGTTCTTGCTGCCACCAGACAATTTTAGTCAGTGTAGGTTGGATCTGTGGAAGTGCACGGGGTTGGTACAGGCTTCGTTAGCCCCTTTAGTATGTGAGTCCAGTCCTGAGTGCCATAAAATCGGCTGGAGGAAGCGTAAATAAATTAGAAATAGACGTCACAGTACTGAAGTGGTTAATTGGTAGAAAATCATTCACAGACGCAGTACAGACCGTCGGCAGTGTGTGTTGGAGATGGATTTTCACCCCTTCAAATTGCAATAACAATACTTATTACTTGTCTTCTTAACACTAATGTAAAGGAGCATATACAGTGTATAAATTAATAAAGACAAAAAAGAAAGAATTCAGTGCACATAATTTGCCTTTCATCAGAGGCAGTAGATTCATCGGCAGTTTGTTTTGTTTTGGAGACAGAGTTGGTGGAGGTGGGTGAGTTCACACTAGTACCCAGTATTTATTTCACTCTGTATTAGAACTAAACTTAAATGTAATCACTGTAATAGACTGCAGTGTAACACTTTCAGTAATAATAGTACCGAACTTTAATCATGATCACTACACTAAGTCGCACGCGCACATTTTTTTTTTTTTTTTTTTAGCTTCATTCCTTTACGACTAGAGGTGCCAGTATCGCTTCTTTTAAGCTTTGAACCTTCCATGGCAAGGCAGAAGGCAAAAGGAGAGCACTGCTCAGCACTAGATGACAGTAAGAATGGCACAACTACCATCTCCAAAAGCAAGCAGCAGACTGGCGCTACGTGTCCGCCTGGTGCCATTTCTCCCCTTACTTTCGCATTTCGGCCTACTTTCATACGTGGTCTCGGCCTGAGTTCGGCTAACTGAAGATTCCGGCTTCTAAAAGTTCGGCTTATGCAAGGTTTACTGTATGTTCTTTTTTTTGGCATTAAAGGCAGATTCACAGTGCTTGCAGTGAAGTTTAAGCTGTTTTGAGATTTATTTGTAGTAATAAACAGTGTATAACTATTTTAGGCAAGTACAATATAAAACCTGAAAAAGTGTTATGAGATTAGGATTTTAATTCATTCACCTCTTTGGTACAGTTTGTTTTGGGATTTTCAGATATGGCTGGCCATGACAGAAAGTGTTAACTTTCATATTATTTAAAGCAATTGTGTGATAGTGAAAATAAATGAATAATATTCAAGAGAATATCAAGGTGTAATATCCAAAATAAATAACTAAGGAAGAGGTGTTAGCAGGCCTGATAAGGTAATGAGAATATGTTCTTGATTTGTTTTATTATCAGATTTGGTGTGGTGGATGATATGAGTGCAGCAGGACGACGCCTACTGTACCTGCAGTTGCGCCATGACCTGCTGGAGGGCCGCATCACCACACCTCTACTCACACTCATCAAACTGGCTGCGCTTGCACTGCAGACAGAGTTTGGTGACCAGCCAGTACAGGTTAGTGTGTGTGTATGTGTATTTACCTATTTGTAGTATACAGGAATTGAGCTAAGCTCGTGTTGTCCCTTCTCCATATCAACATTTATTTAATCTAGTTTTAAACACATGAATGTTTTTCGCCTGCACCACCTCCTCGTCTAAGTCATTCCAAATATTTATGCTTCTTTTCAGGAAACGGAACCTTTTAAGATCATTTCTACTTTCCTCAACTTGAAGCCATGACCTCTTGTTCTCCCATAATCCAGCACAAAAAGATCCTCTCTGTCCACCCTTTCCAATTCTCATACGTTTCTAAATATCGTGATCATGTCACCTCCTGTGAGCTAAGGACACAGGCAGTCTGGCACTCAGTCAGCAACAACCTGCTACCAAAACAGTTCTGTCAGGAGCAGTGTCATACTGTATGTCACACATATTAATGGAAAGCATAACAATAAAAATCAGTAGAATGAAGAGATCACATAATAGTGCAAGTGCAAAACCTAAACAGAAATGCTAAAGTTTGCTTGTAAAACTAAATGAAGTCTCATCATGCATATCCCACAGTGTGCGTACAATGTCCATTCCAGCCAGGAGTGATACTCTCAGTAAATTCAGTTTTACCAGCTGTATGCATTGTATATATCCTTTCTTTTATGTCCTGTAGAACATGAGGATTTGTTTATATGGCACAGAGTGAGTGTGAGCCTCCTAATGGATACTTCCCCCATCATTGATCATGCTGGGTTATTGAAAAAGGATTGTCTGTTACTTCCAGAATCCAGTGAATCGGTGTTTGTTGTTTCAAGAGTTGCTATACAGCACTTTGTTGAGACAAATCGTTTTGGGAAGCTGTGTGAACTTCTGTTCCACTGCTCTGCCTCTTTCTCCCCCCCCCCTCAGAAAAATAGTGTTGGGAAACTAAACATGTATGAGTGTCTGTCCCACTTTACTCCTTCCCTTCATTCCCCCCCCCCCATTTCCCCCCTCTCTGTTTACTTGTGAAGTGTGCATAATAACATGTACTGTTGTCCCAAGAAGTGATGGCAGAGTTTCGGGTTGCTTCGGTCACCCTGCACCGCCATACGTTCAAGGAAAACTTAGTGAATGTAAAATAAAAATTTTATGCCTTCATCATGTTATATCAAATTAAATATATATCATGCTAAGAATCATGTAAAATGAATAAGATGGGACAATCATATATTAGAACACTTAACCCGCCCAGTCCCACCGACGTACAATGCACATCACCACTTTTTTTCATGCTCAGACCCACCGACTTGCATCGTACGTCAGTCAATTGCAAGGCCCGTCGTTTGCACATTTTTCAAGATTCGCGGGTAATGTTTGGTAGGCATATGTGGGAGACCTTCCTCTACCTGCTGTCAAGCAGAGATATTGCCTGGCCCCACCTGACCCTCCCTCCCCACCCCTCCCCCAACACTTGGCAATTCACCAGTTATCAGTAACCTGGCCAGTAAAGACATGTTGCCCCACGGTCTCTCCAGTGACAAAATTCATGGTGAAAGTGATTCCTGAGGTGGAGGACAAAGAAATAAAGAAGCTAGAGCAAGAAACAAACAGTTCTGATGAGGTGGTAATGTCGTAAAGGAAGTTGCCATATGTGGACGTGTTTGGTGACTGAACAATGCTTCTATTGCCTATATAATTGTGTAGAAACCAATATAGTCTTGTACTGCACATAAATTCGTACCAAATAAATAAATAAATACGTAATTTAAAGTGGCTTGAATTAGTTTACTCTCCCATAGTTCGTTTTCTTTGAAGCCACGTACCCTGAGAGAGAACAAAAGATAAGGTTGACCTGTAGCAACATTTATAAGCTCAGGAGAGTGATTTCTCTATGAATTTTCGATGTTTCTCACCAAAAGTGGAGGTTTGGGAGAGAGAGAAAGAGAGAGAGAGAAAAATTGGTTGGGTTCTGAGGGTGTGTTGGGTAAAAAATCGGTCGGGACTGGGCAGGTTAAGATACGTTTCCCAATTTGAATGAATGTGTAATGTATTACTCCATGTGTGGTGTGCAGTATAACTCAAGTGTTCCTGATGCATTTGCTTCCAGGAATTCAAATACTGATGCTCTAGTTTCGAAGACCAGTTAAGGAAAATTCTCGTGACTGCAATACACTACCATATTTTCAAATTCTATGGTGATGATAGAGCAACATAGATAACACAAAAATGAAATTATTCTTACTAGTGATACACTACCTGCAGTATCAGCAAGACCATTCTGCCATTTATTCCTTAGCTTCCCCTTACTTATAAGAATTATAATCTGTTACCTTATCCCCAGTTGATGCTAAATTATTTTCAGTTGTGAGGAGGCATGGCAGATTTTATTCTTTTCTCTTACACTAGGCAATAAAGAGGACCAAAGTGTGAGTTACTAAACTCTTGCAGTGAAAAGCACATACTTTTTGCTCTATCTTTTAATCTGTAATATCTTTCATTTTAAGTAAACCGCCATCCTGCCAAACTGAAAATGCTGATATGGAAGTTTTGAACTCGTGATTTGATTATGAGCCTCTTCATTTTATTTCTCTTAGCAGTTGTTTCTGCACTGAGAATACTAGGCTGTGACAAAAGTTGGCATTCCCCAAGGAGCTCACACTCTCGGCAAATTTTTGAGGTTTTTTCTTTATATTTCTTGCACTGATAGTCCTCTGGCTTATGTTAAATCTTCCAGAGATTTTTCTTGATGGAAAGCTGGCCAAATGCAGTGCAATAGCTGCATGTCTTTGAGTAAAAGTTGTCTCGTGCATGTTGATCGAACTACTTAAAACAGCTGAGTAACTTACCTCACCTTCCCGCCTTCTGTTGTCATCCATGGAGACAACAAAAACGGAAATAAGTGACATTAAATTACTGTATTCCTTAGTGTTGTAATGGAAATTGTTCTTTAAATAATAATGATTGATTGTAATTGTTTATTGCAACTCTTTCTTTAGTCTTACGCTACTAAAGAATTATTGCTTGTTACCATAATAGATTTCAACTCCGCAATTTATTCCTGACTGTCCCCGAGCGATAGTTCTGAAATTTCATTTAGTTCCATTTAGGATTTCCTACTATCATAACTAACGAACTGCTTCTTACAATTTTTAAAATATACCGGTACGCTAGCATTTACTTACTGTTTTCTGTAACAATTTTACATAATGGAGTTCACCTTGTTAAGGTACAAGGAAAAGTGTGTGCATTAATGCTGACCAAAATCTTCTGGATGCTCTACCATCTCTTCTTAGGCTGACTGTACAAGTACTATACTTATGCTGTGACCTTCTAGTTATACATTTCAAGGTGCCAGCTTCATGAACTGCAGTGGTTGTGAAGAGGTCTTAGGTTGTAGTCACATTGAAAATCCCTGTTCTACACCATTTGATTGTGCTCCCTCCAGCTCATACATCCCTTTCTTATATATCTATCCTTTCCATTCCTCCGTCTCATTCTTGGTCTTCCCCTCCTCCTCTCCCCCTTCACCTGGCTCACAAAAACTCTTCTAGTCAGTTTCTCATTCTCCATCCTCTCCACATGGCCACCAAACTAATGCTGAGCATTTCTCATAACACTTTTAATCATACAGTATTCATATCATCACTACAATGCTCCTTGGCTCCCTCACTTGTCTGTCTGATTCTCCATGTAACTTCACTTGCTCCTCTCAGATGACTTATTTTGAATACTCTCACTATTAACTTGTGTCCCCAAAAAGAGTCCATGCTTCACTTCCCTACATTAGAGTGGGGATCACAATATTGTCATAGAGTGACTTTTGTACTTTCATGCTTGCTTCCATATTCCTAATCACTGCTTTTAGTGAACCAACAATCTTCTTTCCTTGCCGTATTCTTTCTTGCACTGCATCCCTTAAACTTTCATCCTTACTCATCACACTACCTAAATACTTGAATTCACTCACATTCTACACTTCTTGACTATCCAGCCTCATTGTGCATTCTCTGCCTTCATGTCTAAAGGCCCAGATTTTACTCTTAAGCTACATTCACTATTAGATTTTGTTTCGTATATGCATTCCCAAACACATTCACTAGCCTTGCAACTCCCATTCATCTTCACCTACTAAAATGTCATCAACAAACAACAATACAATACAAACTCTGCCTTCTCTCATGAAGGACACTCTAACATCTGATCCCTAACTTGTACCTCACTTATGTCTCCATCCATATATATTTAAACTGAACAGCCATGGAGACATGACATCTCTGGTACAGTCCAACATTCTGATCAAAGAATGCACCTACCTCACTCTACCTATACACTGCAGTTGTAGTGCCTACATACATACTCTTGACAGTATTCAGCAAGTTCACAACTGCTTCATGTATTTTCAGCACCTTTCACATTCCTTGTCTGTCTACAATGTCATGTGCTTTCTTCACACCTGTGAAGACAGCCTAAAACTTCTTTCCCCTTTTTATTTACTTTTTCAATACACATCTTAGAATGAATATTTGATCTACACAACCTCTTCATCATCATCATTATCATCATCATCCAGACATCCTTTCCTGTCCAAGGGTGGGGTGAGGAGCAGCAGCATCCAAACAGGCAAATTTTGCCCAGTTCAGTGGGCCACGCTTCCATTCACTCATCATTCAAGCCCACAGAATCCTGGCTCCATCTGATAAAGCAAAAGGTTTCGCCACGTACTGTAGCCAAACACTGTCAAGGTTAAAAGGGGTGCCAACTCCCTGGTCATGCACTTCTTCACACAAAATTCATCCAGCCAGCTTGATTTCTTGTCAGTCCCTTAGCCTAACCAACTTCCATACTTCTCTTCCTCACACATTATCCACCATATCTCTCCATCTGCTTCATGGCCTACCTCGCCTCCCCCTTCCTTCAAATTCGCCCAGATATACCTTTTTCACCACTCAGTTGTCATCCATTCTCTCCACATGACCATACCATCTCAGTACACTCTCTTCAATATGGTGTCCACAGACTTCCTTACTTCGCATCTTTCACGAATCATTATTCTGTATCCTGTCCATTTTCTGTACTCCATATACATTCCTCAACAGTCCCATCTCCACTGCTTTTACTCTTGGCTTTTCATTTTCATGCGACACAATATTCTTACACCCATATGTTAAATCTGGCACTAACACTCCTTCATGTAAGCCTTGTGCAGCTGCAACACTCATACTTTCTGTTTCTTATCAAGGCCTTCATAGCATCAGCTACTTTCCATCCTTGCTTCATTCTACTTTCCACTTCTTTTGCACATTTTCCTCTTTTCTATCGCTGCACTCTGGTATTTGAACTCTCTTACCAGTTCCAGTCTCTTTTCATTTGCTGTAACATCACGCTGGTAGTCACCTTCTCTCTTAATAACCATCACTTTACTTTTTTTTGCTATCAAGGTATGACACACACAGACATCTTCAAAACTATTAATTAGTCTAACAAGCTCTTGTCTGGTATTTGCAAATGGCACTGCATCATCAGCATCCATTTGGGATATTCCATCCATCATCATTCATTATCAATGCCATCCTTCTCACCATTACTTGTGTTTTTACTTCTCTCATCACCCCATCCATATTTACCGGTACAGTATATTGAACAGCCATGGGGACATCACACAACCTTGTCGCACGCCCACTTTGATCATGAACCATTTACTTAGATGCCTCACCACCATCATAAAAACTCTTCACGGCACTTAGCAGCTTACCATCTACACCATGTATATGCAGAACCTTCCACAATCCTTCCCTGTCAACTCTGTTGTATACTTTTTCCAGATCCATAAATGCCAAAAACACATTATAGTCCATCTCACAAGCCTTCTTCACTAGCTGTCTTCCTACAAATATTTAATCCACACATCCTTTGCCACTCATAAAGCTACCCTCATCGTCACTCATTAGACCTTCTGATATCTCTCACTTTCTCTATAATAATTCTTCCATATATCTTCCCTACAACACTCAACAGACTTATGCCACAATAATTCTTGCACTCACTTCGCTCACCTTTCTTTTTTTTTGTACAGGGGTAAAATCACAGCCTTTTTCTCACGCTACAGGTACAGTTTCACTCTTCCATGCTGTCTTACATATCTCCAACAAGCACTTCATTCCGTCTTATGCCACTTTTGCGCCCATTATAAAAGGCCCCGTGACCTCTACCCTTACTAAACATTGTGTGGGAAGCGGTAAAGGACTGTAGATAATATAAGTGTAATAAAGTACTAGAAATAATAAAGTGTGAGTGTGTATATGAGTAAGAAATGACAGAATACCAGCAGCGAATTAGCGTGAGTGGGAAGCTCGTACGCGCTCGTATTTTACATTGCTTTCACTTTTTTTTTTTTTTTTTTTGAGTATGGATTCCAAACTACTTGGAAATCATTGAATAGTGTTTCTAGTGTTAATATCTGACAGTGGTATTCATATTACGGGAAGTCGGGAAGTGTAAAGTGGAGACTTAGTTACCCAACTTCAGAAGTCTCCACAAGTCCTACGGTAGTCGACGAGTGCTAAAAAAAAAACATCCCAGGAGAAAGCTGAAGGTATGTGCCATATGCATATTTAATTATAATATTCTAGGACTAATAACTGATTTTTGGCAAATATTTTGAAAAAGTCAGTCGAAGTGCGAATATCCCCGCGGGATGGGCCTGGCGCTCCTCCGACAACCCCGCGGTTTAAGGGTTAATCATCTCAGTATACACCTCTTCAACACCAACTGCTTTCCTATTTTTCAGCCATTTCACGATGTTCTTCACTTTTGCAAGTGTTACGTTTCCTGACAGTGCTTTCCTTAGCACACCCCAGAAACCAGTCATGTTTACACCTGCTCTGGTCTCTCCATTCCCATTCATCAGACTTTCAAAATATTCTTTACATCTGGTCCTTCCTACAAAAAGAACGTGTTCTCCTCCTGCTAATTTCTTGGTTATTTCTGTAACCCTGTTGACAAGGCCCATACCATATATTTTTCCAAGTACAGTGAGAAGACAAATGCGCATATGAATGTCACACAGTTCTTATTCCTTTTTTCCATCGAATAAGAGAATTATTGTACTTGACATTCAATCTTCCAGGACCTACCTTCCTTTTAGGCTAATCTGCACATTTGCATATCCATTCTGTCACTATCTCTTCCCCTATTTTAACATTTCACCACACATTCCATCAATTCCTGGATTTTTTCCCCAGTTTGACTTTCTTCATTGCATCATTTACTACCATCCTATAGATCTCTTCCTTTGTACTTGCTTCTCTTTGTCTCCCAGCCATTCCCCAATCGCTTATATTTGCACTAGTTTCGTTCTTTATTTTCAATAATTCCTTAAAATATTCTGTCAGCTTGCTTACATTTTCTCTCCTCTCTACCAGCATTCTACCAGTATTTATCTTTAACCTCTTTACTGCTTCCCATATCACCCTGTCTCATTTTCTTGACCTCCTTCCAAAACAGTTTCTTACAGTTCCTCCATTTTACACTCAGATTTCTTCATAACTCCTCTGCACTTTTCTTACTGTCTCGTACTATTCTTTTCACCTCTCTCCTCTTCTCAATTTATATCTTTCCCATCACTCCACATCTTCCATTCCAGTCACTATATGCTTTCTTCTTCTCATCCACAGCTCCTTACACCTCTTCTTTCTGCAATGCAGTTCATTGCACTCTATTACATCTTTTCTTCACACCCCACCCACTACCTCACATTCTTCACAGGTTTTTTTTCCGTGAGTATCTTAACAAATGCCTTCCACCCCCTCCATGTAGCTGCTCCAAATCTTATATACCTAGTTACTCTCCAATACTTCTTGTATTCTTCCTTTTTTTCTTCCTCCTGCAGCCTTTCTGCTCATTTTGCTGGAACATCTTCCTTCTGTCTCTGTCTGTCTTTGCTCACCCATCACTTTTGCACATTTGTCTTAGACATTAGTGTATAAAGATCAGATAGCCTACTCCAGCCTCTATACACTCTTTGTCTGGCACAGATCTCATTTGATCATCCACACACTCATAATCAGTTATTGCCCTATATTCACCCAACTCACCACCCATCCGTCTTACCATTTGCCATGCATGCCTGTGATTTATTTTGACCCTAATGAAGGTTTTCGCTATTGCCAAACCCTTCCTGCACAAATGTTCATCAGGGCATTACCATTCTCATCCACTTCAGTGGATACCCCCCAGTGTCAGTCACCCCATTCACACTCACATTCCCTGCTTTTCCATTCATAACTCCAGTCAGAAACACTCATTCATTTCTCTCAAACTTTTACATGCATCCATCCACATTTACTTAGAACCTATCTTTCACTGTAGCCATGTGGTCCTTTGTTGGAATATACTTTTAAACAATCACCAGTGCTTGTATTCCTGCTTTTATTCTTACCCATTTAACCTGAGACCCATCTGATCCATGCTCCCTTATACTCTCCTTCCATCCCTTGCATACAGCAGTGAATACATCATCCTCTGCCCTCTCATTCTCATCTCCTCCAGCACATATATCCAATCCATACTTCCACTCTTTCACACACACTCTTCATTTGATCTTAAACTGCATATATCTAAGGTGAGACTGGGTAGAGTCGAACTCCTTTGGTCTCTGCTATCCAGGCAGAGAGATTGAACAGTCAAGATTTCGGGGGGATGGCAGCTCAATGGTAGAGTGCCTGACTTGAGACCGAAGAGTTGTAAGTTTGCACCACACTCGGATAAGCTGCCTTGCTGGAAGAGGTAGCGCCCTCCTGTTACCTAGCTGGTTGTGGCAGCTGTGGCTCAGTAAGTTAGCATGCTCTGACCGAAGGGCAAAGGTTTGAGTCCACCCAAGGGTCATTGGAAGACATCAGGAAGGGCCTCCAGTCATAATGTGCTCCATGCTCCAAAACACAAAGTCGTTTACTCAGGCCATCGCCTTGGCCCTTACTGATAAAAGGGGGGAAGGCATTTAAAAAAAAAAAAAAAAAAGCTTTCTGAAGCACGTGCAGAATCTCCCTTTCGTTCACTTCATCATTCACACCTCTCACATTCCATGTTACCATCTTTAGTGTGTCCCTTGTCCAGTCCTTAGTTGTTAACCCTAGATCCATCTGAGCCTGAGGATTTTTGTTTGCATTTTTAGTTTGCTTTTATGGGTGTGGGGCACTAGCTATTCATCAACCCACATTGTCATTAACCTGACTTGTTGAGAACACGTTTGTGTATCTTAATAAAGTGTAACCCCTTCATAGTGAGGGGTCTGTCATAAACTGAATAAAGTCAGCTGGCATTAGCCTTGATCAAGTGCAAAATATGTCTTCAGGTTGACGGGTTAAATAAACTTGTAAAGCAAAAATATCACAACAAAGCATTTGTTACATCTGATGAATAGAAGAAATTGTTGTAGATTTAACTCTGTGATTCCAAGTAAATATAGAAATCTGGTGTAGTAAGGTCCTGTATTCTGAGTTTTTGCAGTAATATAATTGTGATCATTTAAACCATGTTTACCATATCAACCCCCCCCCCCACACACACATACGAACACACACACACACTTTTTTTTTCTTTTTTAACAACCAGGTCCCGGACTACTTCCTGGTGGAGCACTACCTACCAGAATCTGTGCTGGGGCAGAGTGGCGCGGGGGAGGTGGTGGAGGAATTGGCAAGGCAACATGGAGCGCTAATAGGGCTGAGTCGGGGACAGGCCAGGACCAGGTTTATACGTGAGCTGCAGGACAGTCCACACTACGGCATCCACTACTACCAGGCCACTCAGGTGATTTACACATTTTAAGTTTCTTTTCCCAGCAGTTTCCAACAAGTGTTGGAAAGTTATTTGCTAGCTGGTTTAGGCACCTAGTGTAGTTTCCAGGCCATAGAAAGCATGACTATCAGGCCAGCCTCAGTACAGTGATTCCTTTAAGAGGAAGTATGGCATAATGTAAACTGAAAACTAAGCTGTATTCACAAGCTTAGCATTTTAGCACGTCTTTCATACAATTTATTTTTCATACTGTATTATGTGTTATGATTCTCTAGTGTGTTATTTACACCTATTTTATTTTGTCATAGTCTGCATAAATAACACACCAGTATATAACTGCATATCAGATGCAGAAACAGACCTTTTTTTTTTCTTTTTCTTTTTTTCTTTTTTTAATGCGAGGAAGAAGGAACCAGAGGCAAGGAGCCCACAAATCGTTCCCTCCAAGAAAAAAATCAAAGGCAATACAACAGTGCCAAATTCAAGATCCGTTCATTTCAAGATGCCTGGACACCAGAGCTGGGCACTTCCACAGTCACTTCTGCAAACCGCAGATTCCACAATTGTGGAAGTATGATTTCATTTGTGGATTTGCGTTTGCAACAAATTCTACGCAAATTCGCAGTTTTGCGCTTGCGGAAGCACTTCCGCGAACACAAATCTGCCAGGAACATCTGCGTGGTCTAGCCTGGCAAGCGGTGTCTGGTGGATGCCACCTGTCACCCCTGCACTGTTGCCGTATGTACAATAAATGTTGTATATATACGATAAATTCACCTTCTGTACAATGTACAGTAGTATTTTAAATTATCGTACATTTTTTACGATAATTTTACAATTCCTTCAAAAGAGAGAGAGAGAGAAAATGGCTGAAGATCAGATTCATCTCTTTGATATTCACTGGCTTCATACCAAGCTCTCAGATAGGAATGAAAATGGGTGTAAACTAAGATGGGGCAACATTCGTACTCATGATTAAATAATAAAGCATAACATCATCATAGCAAGTTATATTCTGCTTTGCATTGGAAGGTTCCTCACTAAATTATCTTAATCATATACTGTATGTGCATTTTGGGGAGAGAGTAAGATATAAGAATCTAAAACCATCATAGATGTTTTTTCCCACAATATATCAATAAAAATATAAAGCCAAATTCAAGATCAATTTATTTTCCAGATTCTTAGATGTTATAATGTATGCTTTCGATATAAACTACTGTACATCAATACTAGAAAGACTTGTTTAGCATACAAGCCAGTAACAAGATGAAAAGTGCAAAGATGTGCTGCGAAGCCTCCCAGTCCATCCAGAATATTTTTTAGTCAGAATTTGAATTGTGTCATACTTATAGCATTGCCAGTGCCAGTGTTTCAGTTTCAACAAAAATCATTAGGCAGATAAATAACAGATTAAAAATGAAACATACGAAATGAAACTGAACACAGTTTTACCATTTTTCTTACCAGACAGTCACCTTTCCCCATGCAGTATCAATATAGATAAATTAGAATGATAGATAGATAGATATACTGCATTTTGGTGTTGTCTTAGTTGTTGGAGGAGTCTGACTGTGACTGAGGAGTGAGGACTGAGGAGATTAGAGCCAAGGAACAGAGGTGGACTGGTGTGTCATCTTGTCAAGTGTGAGCTGTGAAGTGTGTTAATTTAACTCATATACAGTAGTGAAGGATTTACCCGTGTTTTGTAGTAAAACCAGTCTAATACATTATACTACTAAGAATAATTGACATATACAGTTTAGTTGGCTTGCAGTCCCGAGGGACCCAGGTTCGAATCCTCGCTGAGGCAGGGAACAGTTTAAGGATTTGAATTTCATTAAATCAGGCTTTACTGATCTACCAGAAGACCCGCCGACATGTCGTAAAAATAACCCCGCTAATACCAATACACCAGTCCTGTATGAGACAGCCCTAGCATGTATTCAATATGGACGGTGGGTGTTAGCGCCGAAGTGGTGACATGTAGTATGTAGGAGGACGGCTGGGCCTTGATAGCAGGCTGTAAAGCCTATGCCCAGAGTCGGGAGCCGAAAAAAAAAAAAAAAAAAAAAAAAAAAAAAAATTTAAACATTTTCCAAAATTAATAGAGTTACTTATTTTTAGTCAGAACAGAGTAAATAAATATATGATTGTAGTGGATGAGTAACTAGAGGTAATTTTTAACTCCTTGATTATGAAAAATATTATCTTAAACTTAATATAGTCCTCTAATGGTATCCAAAATAAAATGAAGCTGATGCTGTGGCACCGAAAGGGATAAAAATGATTTTCGTTTTTATGTTTTTGCATTTGCGGAACTGTAAATTGCAAGAATTTTGTGGATTTGCAGTTGCGGAAGGCAATTTTTTTTAGTTTGCGGATTTGCATTGCGGAATTGTATTTTCGTTTGTGGTGCCCACCTCTGCTGGACTCACTGCATTTGAAAGACTGGAGATCATAGGAGGTAGGAAATACAGACAGAGAGAGACAGTTCCAGAGTTGACCTGTTGCATAAATGAAGAACTGGGAGTAACAGGTAACTCTTGCATTAGAGAGTTGGAGAGAAAAGGGATGAGAGTTGCTAGATGGGTACTACGTGCCCATTGTTGAGGTGGAGGGATGCAAGAAGGTAGTTCAGAGGAGCAGTGACCATTGAAGTAGCGATAGAAAAGAGATAAAGATGCAACAGTGCGGCGAAGAGACAGAGGTTAAAGGGAGCCAGCAAGAAGAGGAGAGTTAATGAGATGAAAAGCCTTTGACTCCACCCTATTGAGAAGAGCTGTATGTGGGGAGCCTCACCACACAGGGATGAATAAAACCCGTGTATAAAGTCAACTTTGTTGCTACTGACATGTTTCATTGGTGGAAGAACCAATATGGCATCCATTTGCTTCACCCTAGATACACATAATAAAAGTCACTCATCACTCCATCACATTTATTTTAGGACATATTTGAAATACCCACCCCAAGGGGAGACCACAGGGAGGTGCACGAGGGTGATAAAATACCCACCTCAAGGAGAGACCACAGGGAGGTGTGTAAAGGGCCTGGACAAGACAGGCTTAAGTCCCCCACCACCATGCGCCCCTCTTCCCCTCAACAGAGCCAGCGGGAGGTACGTCACCCTTCCACACTACTCTCAAGCCAGACGAGCACCTGTCAGGATTGGGGTGGGACTTGTGTACCCACAGTCCCAAGTAGGACCGTGACGACGCCCACCGTGCTCGTCGGGGAGGGAACGTCCACTGTACTTCCCTTGTCTGCAACCCCTGTGGCTCCCTCCGAGGGCAATGCCCCTTGTTCGCCTCACTCCCTCAGAGGCCGAATGGGACGCCCCTCTCGCTCCCCCCACACCCCGTGGGGCAGAGTTAGCTTCCTAGTGGAGTCCCTGTTGGAGAGAGTCTGGTGTGGCCCCATTATGAGCCTGGGAGCGCACTCACTGCAGCCAGTATCCCAATGTCACCAGTTGCTGCCAGATGCCCAGAGGAAGAGATGCCGTGGGCAGCCCCTGATAGCCTCTCGACGCAGGCGAAGCTGCAGCCCCCGTTCGCCGGGGGACACCCCCAGGACTCCCAGCCGAGACCTGCCCAGGCCAGCCTGCAAGCCGTCCTCCCCCAAGAGTAGGCGCAGAGCAACACCCCTGCTCGCCCTGTTCGGCCCCAGTCCCGAGGGCCAACATACCCACCGTGGCCCATCCAGGGGAAGGCCTCCCTCTACACCGCCCTGCAGCCTACACTGGACGATCCAGTCCACGACAGGGATTCTGCACCTCTCCTGAGAGCGCACACCTGATGGGACGTCTCCCACACCTGGGTGACACCTGCAGCTACCTGTCACCTGTAGTCACGACCCCTTGTCCATGTGTCCTTATAGTGTGTATAATCTGTCATATTGTACTGTGCCCTGCATCTGTATGTTTATGTGGTAATATACATGTAAGATTGGATAGCCTGTGTTTTGAGCCCTGTTCCTTTGGTTGCATGCTCTAGACTCATGCTTGGAAAGAACCCAAATCCGTTGCCCGTACTCAGGGGCCAAGAAGTTGAGTTGAGTACGTAGCATAACAATATTCAAGAAAAATATTGTTAAGCACTAATGGCTTGTGAACGTCATAATGTTTCATAATAGAATGAAAAGCTTATGCATTATCAAGTTTAATGTGACGGGTCCTGGAAGGAACACTCGGCAACGTCGCACCTTCATTACCCCCCACCCCCAAACAAAATAAGGTATTATGGTAGGTTAGTGTTTAGATTGGACCTTAGTTGGTTAGGTATACTGTAGGTTAGTTTAGTGTCAGAAAACTGCTTTTTTTCTTTTTTTTTTTAATAATTAGCAAAATTGTTTAATCCATTTCTGAGCTAACTCGCTCCAACGTGCCAGTATAACGGGATGGGTAAGTGTACCCGGGGGGGGAACGGTGCGGGCTGCAGACCGTCCTGTTGCAAGGTGTAGGAGGGGTTGCTATGGTAACCATTCAAGCGCCTCGCCTGCCAGACGCGGTGTTCACAGTCGTTTCCGAAATTTGTGAATTTTTATTTTCATGTAAGTGCCATGAATTACAGTTTGTCCATCAGAGTTTGTAAAATTTATTTAAACCTAAATATGTCAAGTACAACAATCATCAGCAATGTGATAAGAAATTACGAAACTGTGTTGTGGTGAGAACAGTTTGCTGGTGGTACACTATGTGACACTGTCAGTGGGTAGAGCACTGATGACGTGCAGAAGGTAGGTAGGTCAGAGTTCATATACAACGAAAGGAGGTGGTGGGTTTTACCGATAACTAACCCCTCCACAGTTTATTAAATAACCACACCATTAAATAACTCACACACCATTACTCATAATCACTGCTGTACATACCGTTTATAAAAAAAGGCTCTTCTAGTTAGATTCTCGTCCGATGCCAATCTTAAATTTTTCTTTTCCATTTAGTTTTCTGTATTTTCCTGACTTTTCATGTGGTAAATTACCATTTCCTCTTGAAGAATTTTTTTTTATCAGTATGTTCGTTAAGCTGTACCTACAATTGTTAGCCTTACTAACGTACTCAAAGGTGGTTTTCGTTTCCCAGCTGGATGCTAGGTACAGTTAAGTTAGGTTTAATTAAACACAGGTTAGGACAGTCGCTCCGCCATCACGCTTGACAAATCGAAGGAGTTGACACAGCGAAACAGTTAAAAACAACGGGGGAAATAAATGTATGGAATGTTTATTTACCACCCCAGATATAATCAGAAAATATAAGAGACTACGAAGAAAGAGAACTGAATTGGAAAGGTGCCTCTGCCGCCTTAATAAAGCGTATGTTTGCCCTTTAGGAATACTGGAAACAAAAATAGTAGGTCGATGACCCAGCTGTTATGAATGCTTACACTTGTTTAAACAAGGGTGCCGATGGCGGTATTGTGGCGACAAAAGGCGATAAAAAAAAAAAAGAAAAAAGAAAAAAAAGATCCATACCAAACAAGAGATGCATGCTCTGGTAAGTAGCGCCTTCTCTACTTGAGCATCAGCAAACATGGTGAAGAGAGAACGAGGTATGGGGTACTTACGTATTTCAACTTTACGCATGCATTTTGCCAAACATTCCCACATTGTGTACATGCTTTGCTGTCGTTGTAATGTAACTAGTTACCGACAACTTATCTGGATATTTTGTAGTCAGTAAATATTTTTTAATGGTTAAGTACACTTTCATGGTTGGTGGACAATTTCTCAGTATCCACTTCCTCTTTGGATGTGCATCACAGAGAAATAAAATACAGTACGTTTATCTTTTAGCCATTTCATGCAGTGCACAGCAGTGTATGTAGTAATAAGTTTTCTAATGATCTACAATTCAGCATTGTCACCAGCATCTTCTCTGGTAACTTATACATTGCCAGTCTGGTATGGTTATTGTACTGGTATTCCCAAATATCACTAATACAGTATTTCAACAGTGTATATAAGTATGAAATGGCTGGAAACACAAATTAACACTTTTGACTTATGTTGTAAAGCTTGAGCTGTCCATATTTTCATGTTCCATTTGTATTTTAATGCATTACATGTAAAGTATCCAGTTCATTTCACATGAAGTCACATTGCTAGCATCAACACTCAGCCAGATCTCAGAAGTATCCAATACATTGCTAATTAAGGGGGGGGGAATGTACCCAATGTATTGCTAACTAGAGAGGTACTGAGTGGAATGCATCTGTCCAACAAACCACTCGTCGTAATGGGTTAGGTTTTCTCATCATTGATTAGGGTTTTGCAAAAAGTGTTTTCCAGATCTGGAATCTGTAATACGATCCAGATTGGTACCAAAGGTTAATCGGTTGTTCCCTGGGACATGGGTTATATACCCACCAAATTTGGTTCAAATGTCTCTTAATTTTTTAGTAATCCTGCTAACTGACAAACAGAAAGTTAACTGATTGTTCCCCGGAACATGGGTTATCAACCCACCAAATTTGGTCCAACTCTCTGTTTTAGTTTTTGAGTAATCATGCTACCAGACAAACTAACAAACAGGGTTGAAAGCATATTCTCCCTGTCGGAGAGAACTAAGGAAAAAAAGAAAAACCCCTTGTGAGTTATACTAACACAAAAGGTTCATGTTAGGTTCTGTTGTAAGTTGTAATGTAATTTTTTGGCCATACTGAATACAGTATCAGCTACCTCCAGCTCACTACCTAACCAGGCCATTTCCTTGAGTGTTACAATCCATGTACCTTGCTTCAGTACTTCCAAACATCATTAAATTTTGCTTCATTGAAACCACTGGAGAGAGTTTATCAGTATGTAGGGGATGTAATGGTTTTTGGAACACAACCACACTAAATATGACACATACAGTATGTGTAATTGTAACACATACAGTACATTTAAAATCCTGTCCTTCATTTATGCTTACCTACCCAAAAAACTCCCATTCCTATTTACCAAATAGCAGTTACCATGAACTGTACACCAGATTTTTATTTGAGTCGGTGTTAAGGTGGTCAAAAATTATTTACTTCCACAGCATTGCTTCTCTCCATCAGTTAGCTCCATGACATAGACCATACAGGGTGCTACAAATTTACTATCTGGCCCACGTTCAGTCTCACAAACCGTCATAAGATTTTTTTTTTTTTTAATAACACCTTATCAGGTACTACTGTATCTGTATATCCATCCATCCATCCATCATCCAATCCTGCATTATCTCATGTGGAGTGTAGGAGCCTGGGGGTTGGCAAGTTGGTCCTGACATTTAAGATGAGAGTGGCCAGCCTCACTCATCCATGAGTGGCATTACATGAGCAATAAACCCCAACCACCCCTTGGATACTAACCTGCACAGGCTCAATATGATTGAAATGCCTTAATTACCCACTAAACCACCAGGCGCCATAATTTGGTGTTATGGTTACCACCCAGCATAGTAAATTGTTCTGTGGCATACAGGAAGCCATATGGCACATCACTCAGTGTAGAATCACCCATGGACAGAAGGAAGAGGAAAGAATGAAGGAGAGAAAGACAGAAGAGGGAGTGTAAAGTCACCCTTAGACAGAAGGAAGAGGAAAGAAAGACAGAAGAGGTGTCTGATCATAATTTTTTATATTCGTTCCAGCAACTGTATTTTTCCTTGGCTGACTTAATTTCTTGGTAAATATGTTTTTCAGTAGGACTGCAGCAAAGGTTACTGATGTGGTAAATGTGTTCATACTACAGTATATGTACCTGATACTGTACTGTACCTATGAGAACCATTTTTTCTGCAAACTGAGATTCATACAGTGAGCCCTTAAGTTTCGCATCTAATTGGTGCCATGAGGCTGGCTTGAAACCAGAATTTCGCAGACTGAAAAGTATTACTGTAATTCAGTGGTAAAAAATCTGATTGGTTCTAGAGCCCCTCCCAAAGCCACTCTTTTTCTCACATTTGAGACATAATTCACATAAAACAGGATACCAGAATAACTGACAACCATATGAATATGATAAAAATGTTAAGAAACATTAACTAAATAGATCACCAGCCTAAAAAATCTTTGTCTTATCCCCTGCTGAATACTTTCTCTTCACATCGACTCGATACTCACGACCGTCTTTTCTTGCCTTCATCCACTGAACTTCCCAGTATTTCACTGTCACCAATATTACCTGGTCTGCCAGTGAATGAACAGGAAGTCATAATACAATACAGGTAAACCACACGAGAACAATAGCTGAACAAAGGGAAAGGCAACAAAAAAAATGGCCATGGCTGCGATCACTACCAGAGCACCACCCACAGTCTCACGCTGGCGGGAACGGTGCAAACAACGTGTTGGACAGTAGCTGACGATCACCTTGCCCACCGGAACCCCACATATTGACGCGAAAGGTGAATTCTTGATTGTGAGGCATAAGTTCTTGGAAATTTTGGTCTTTCTGCGAAAGGTAAATTTGCAAACCCAAATCCTGCGAAACATAAGGGCTCACTGTACATGTTTATAACTGTATGTTAGTTTCCCCTCTCCTCATGCTCTTGGGCATGAACAGTGATAGTGATAATGAAACATGTTTTTTTATACTAATTTTATTCATATCCACCATCATACTGTTAGTCTTCTCATGTATGGTTTGAGTAAATATAAACAAACACAGTCAATTGTCAAGCAAAAGGATTTCGAGAAGCATTTACAGTATTTTGTTTGTTTGTTTTTTTAATGATGAAAACAACTACAGTAATGCATTTTAGACAGTATGATGTAAATAGCATAGCTGCCACCACCAGTATCAAAAGGCATGCAAACAGCATGCAAATAAATACTTGATATACTTGTTCCCAGCGATAATATCTTCCTCCAGTATCAGTGCATGTTGGTGAACAAAAATAGATGTCACACCTTTAAACCAGTAATATTTATTCCTGGGAAATCGGTGGAAATACAGCACTTGGTTTTCTTGCTGAAAGCTTCCACAAAGCTGGCATACATGAACACCTTTTTTCCTGACCATTGTAGGCAAAGGGTGAGGCATATCTAGGCTGAATAACTCCACAGTTGTGATAATGTGACAGTTTCACTGAAAACCAACTTAGGTGTACTGTGATTGGTTATTGTTGTTTCGTTTTACTTTATATTCTTTCTACACTTAAATGATCAATCATTTGTTAACAAACCATGATAACAATACATTTTATTGTTGTAAACATAATGAATACCAGTACAGTTTTCCCAAATATATCCGTGTAGTTTGCCGCTCCCCCAATGCTTCTTCAGAACCTAGTGCACAGTATTTGACTCCATATCCACACAGTTGGCTAACCTTAACCCCACCCTTAGCACTGACATTACCGTTTGGGGTGATTTTAATGTTCATCATGTAGAGTGGTTATTGTATTTTGCCAGGCCTGATGATGCTGGTCTAGCGTGCGAGCTGTTTGCAGAATCGTTTAAACTCACGCATTTGGTAAAACAACCGACCAGAATACCCAATAATCCTGACCATAATGCCTATCTCTTGGATCTATTCCTGACAAATAATCCAGATGAATACAGGATAGAAATACTGTCACCACTAGGATCCTCCGACCACAATCTCATCAAAGCCTCATTAGTCAGTTCCCCAAAACCTCCCTGTTCTGAACCTGTCAGGGTGACCAGATGGCATTTTGATAGGGCAGGCATGGATGGATTCAGAAATTATCATGCTGATATTCCTTGGCAGTCTTTCTTCTCCAGTGACAGCAATTCTACCCAGTCCGACATTAATGACTTAATACAAGCTGGTGTAGAATTGTTCATACCAAGTCAACAGTTCACTAAAAGATAAGACTCCCCAAAATGGTTTGATAGTAATTGTGCCAGAGCAACAGCCCAAAAGAAAAGTCATTAGCATATAATTCTTACTTAAAATAAAAAAGATCTGAATTGTTTAGTCAAAATAAAATTGCTAGAAACCATGCAAAAGCAGCAATAAATGTTGCTAAATCAAACTTTTTTCACAGCCAAGCATCTAAATTAATAAACAATCCTAATGACAATAGAATATTCTGATCAACTCTCAGTTCTTTCGGTAATAACTTTAACCCATTCCCCCACAAAAATATTCGGATGGTAACATCACAAATCACCACTGTGGCAAAGCGAATATCCTTGCCAGTACACTTGCCAGTAATTTTACTTTAGGTGAAGTCAATCTGAACATCCCTGTACTAGAACTTGACTCTCCCAAAATTGATTTGCTTAAGATACAGACTAGTTACTGTATGTAAAATCCATCTTAGAACATATACCAACTAACAAAGCTCCAGGTCCAAATGGAATTCCTCCATTGTTTTGAAAAAGTGTTCCCCAGAACTCACCCCTGTTCTAGCTAAATTATTCAGACTATGTACATATACTTCTTCATTCCCTGATTCTTGGAAAGAAGCCAATATCCACCCAGTTCCAAAGAAAGGAAGTTCCTCTGACCCCTGTGATTACAGACCAGGAGCTACCATTTCTTCTCTTGGTGAGATTGTAATTAATAAGAATATTGTTAAACATTTGAATCCATCAACTTAATTAGTGCCAGACAGTATGGTTTTCACCACAAAAGATCCACTGTTGATATACTCAAGTCTCCTGACTCATACCATCCATCAGTCATTTGACCAACATGGAGAAGCTCATGCAGTTGTCCTTGATATTTCTAAAGCTTTTACAGAGTGTGGCACCTTTCCCTGCTATCCAAACTCCCTTGCCATAGACTAACGTCTTTTGTTTCCCTGATTTCTTTATACCTCTGTGACAGAGGATTAATGCTGGCATGCCACAAGGATCTGTTTTGGCTCCAACCCTGTTCTTAATTCACATTAATCATCTCTTATGTGTCACCTATAATCCGATCCATTCATATGCAGATGACTCAACACTTCACAGGTTATTCACACTTAAACACCTATTCACTCACAACTACCAACTCGGTACTGCAATCTCCATATATCAAGACTTATCTAAGATCACTGAATTGGGATGAAATAACATTGTCTCATTTAATACTAGTAAAACCAAAATATACAATTTACTAATAGACAGATATTGCCTGATTTCTGTATTACTTTAAATGATACTATTTTTCCTATCGCTAAAAGTGTTGACATTCTCGGTGTTTCACTTAACAGTGCCCTCTACTGGACTTCTCACGTTAGATCACATGCTAAAATCACCTCAAAGAAACTTACTATGGTGCAGAGTCCTTAACTTCTTCACTGATGAGCAGCTAGTTATAAATCATGTGCAGTCACAGCTGGAATATTGTTAACCCTTGTGGAATGAATGTGGAGAGGTTGCACTAAAACAACTTGACAAAATTCAGAATAAAGCTGTTAGAATTATTAATAATCCAACTGTTACAAAAGAACTACCTCCCCTACAAGTAAGAAGGAATGTTGCCTCCCTTGCATTATCTTACAGATATTTTTATGGCAAATGCTCAGATGGAGTTGCATCCAAAGTGCCACCTCTCCATGCCTTCCCCCAGGCCACACGGGCATCTGGTAGTGCTCACAACTGGACTGTCACTCTTCCATATTGTGGACCTTCAGCCTATTAGAAGTATTTCATTCTCTGAACTGCATCTCTTTGGAACTCATTTCCCCAAGGTGGTTTCCCGCTCCTTCAACCTGCGGCTGTTCAAGTCCAACTGTTACAGATTTTATATGAATGGAGGACACCTGTAATCTGGTGTATTGATTATTTTTTAAAATTAATTTGTTATTCTTTCCTCTGTTCTGTTATTTAAAAAAAAATCCAGGCTGTGTTTAACAGTCACATTATTCCACACTGTGCATCATTTAATCATCTGTGCACACACCTTAACATGTGCTGGTTTCTCATTTTTGAGCCGCATCATGGCATTCTCCACTTTTGCCAGTGTCACATTTCCTGGCACTATGTTCCTTCACAGCACATTACTGAAACTGCTTGTGTTACAGCTGCTCTGCTCTCATCATTTCCATTCATTGGCCTTTGAAAATATTCTTTTCATGTGCTCCTTACTTTAGTTCCATTCATTAGTATTCTTTCACTTTTATCCCTCCAATATTCCTCCAATTTCACACTTTTTTTCATCCTCACTTCCACATTTTTGCATCTCTCTTCAGAACAGTTTGCTACATTCAGTGTAATCTGTATCCTCCGAGATTGTCATTTACTTCCTGTTATCTCCCTATTATTAGTCTCTTTGCATACATCCAACTCTCATTGTATTCCTGCCTTCATTCATTTGAACCTCTCACATGCATTCACCCTGGCCATTTCATCTTTTCCTCCATGCCCTTTCAACCTCTTTATCTCGCAAAGCTGCATACCTTTCATCTTAGTTATTAGCCTTTTGACATTTCTAGCTAAGCTTTCTGTATATGCATTGCACAAGTCATTCCAGTCCAATTATTTCTGATTTACTAACTCCAACTCCATTACGTTCACTTGGTATTCATATAAGTAAGACCTCACTATAACGGACTAATTGGGGCCCAAGCCAGTCCAAAAAATGCGAAATGCTGATAAAAGCGACATCCGGACTTACCCTTGCTAATCCAGACTTTTTCCGATTGCATCAGTGGTTTTCACCACCATTGCAGTATTGTACTGTGTTATACCTTCACTACATTAATCAAATGGTATAATAATACTGTACTGTGCACTGAAAAACATGTCTTTTACTTGTCTTATTGTGGTGAACATAGCTGAAGTGGTCAGGCAGTCCGGACTGCTTTCTGGCTTTATCGGACTTTTTCCGATATACTGTATAGGAGTTTAGTCCGGTAGCTCCTCGAGTCCGATAAAAGCGAATTCCGGTCTATTGAGGTCCGTTATATCGAGGTTTTACTGTACTTCCATTTCTCAGCTTCTGCACTGTGAGTCTCTTGCATTCACTGCTAATTTTTCTCTTTATCTCCCTCACTCCTCTCAGTTTAACTTAACTTACCCCAACTGTATGATCAGATAGACCCTTGTACCCTTGCATCATCCTCTCACCACCCTTTTATCAACAACACTCACAAATGTTTCCCTGTGAGCATGTGCTTATTTAGATTTTTTCATCATTCTCTCCATTCCCCTTGTATTATAGTATATTTTTGTGCCTCTTTGTCCTTAAAGAATGAATTACAAATGCATAAACTCCTTTGCACATATCCATCAGTCATCATCTATTATCTTTCTCTTGTAAACTTCTCCATAACAACCCTTTAAGGTTTATAGTACAGTATTTATAGGACAAGTGTCCTTTCTCCCATTCATGTCACACATCATGAACACATTATAACTCTTGTGCATCTGCTTTATCACCCTATCCAGCTGATCCTAGAACCTGCCTCACCCTTATTATTGCAGGGTGGAAGTGCAGCAGTCACTGCCACTTTCACTGTCTAGGACTGGATCTCGACATACATTATCTCTCATGTTCTTTTATCATTGTTCATCAATAACACAACTCCTTTCTTGCATCTTCCATTTGCAGTCATAGGTTTATAGTAACTTGTGGGTAATCACTTATACCATCATTAATCCCTTCAGTGTGCTGCTACCAAACAGTTTTTTAAAACTACGGAATAAAATGTTCTGTTAAGGCTATGTCTAACCTCACTATTTCAAAAATTTCATCCTAAACCGAATAAAATCATATGGAGATGGCAAGAATGAAATGAAAAAGACAGCCCCAGGCTTAAGGGGTAAAGGATGATGTACAACAGATATACTTGAAGCTGACTATTTCCTTTTATGTCTTACCCATGTAGGATAAAAGCCATGATCAGTGCTGGCTGGGTGTGGGTGGTGTGGGTGTGCTGGTGGGTGTTGGTGGCAAGTGTGTGACAGCTGATCCAACTCACACAGCCGCTCTATACCCATGGTCAGCAGTGCGGCGCCTGTCTTATACCACACGCCGTCTCAGCATTGCACTCCGCGCGCTGAAATCAGAACGCACAAACAAAATTAAGTTCAGCCTTCAAGAAAACAGGTGAGAGAGAGAGAGAGAGAGAGAGAGAGAGAGAGAGAGAGAGAGAGAGTGTGTGAGAGTAGAGAGAGAGAGAGAGAGATTAGTATTAGTGTCAGAAAAAAAAAAGTAAGGGAGCAGCAAGTGAAAGGGTGGGGGAGTGAGGGAGGAAGGGAGAGAGAGGGGGAGAATGATCCAGTAAATACCTCAGTCTCTCCCTGTCACAGTGAGAGTGAGGGGCTTCTCACTCCCTCTCTCTGTTAAGACATCTGTCCATGGGGCTGTGTCATCTCTAGTAGTAGTAGTAGTATAATGATCATTTGTACAAAAAAAAGTAGTATAAGTTGAAACTGAAGGTAATAAATAGTATTGTAATAACTATTATTAGGTGAAGTAGTACCTGTTGTAGGGTAAGAAAATAACAGTTGTCAGAATTTGGATGGCATGTTGACAGTAGTTGTCACTGTTCTGTGTATTGCTTCTTTCATTATGTAGTTTTGTTAGGTGAGCAGCTTTGATGTGGTTAATCCTTGCTCCTTTGTGTCTCAGTGAAGTGAGTACCATTCCCATAGTTGTCACTCAGAATGCTTTTACATATATTTTTTAAAGTCCCATTTTGGTAATGTAATCATTGCTGGCTGATTGTAGGTGATACAGTATAATAAGGGAAACCTGATTATCTGGTTGGCAGTCATTTAAGATCTGCTTATTCAGAATACTTATGATGCTTTATGCCCAGTATTTCTACTTGAATAAGGTATCCAAACATTGTCAGTCCCCCCCCCCCCAATTCACTCTTCTTTCCTTTTCTGGTGGCTTTACTTTGAGTGATAAGCCTAATGGTTTTCTGTAAGCCAGGAAACCATTTACAGTGCTGGGTGGTAACCATATAACCAACCCATATGTGTCAACAAGTGAACTGGTGGAGGGTTAGTGCCCCTTCCTGTAAAGCAACTAACTCAAAGTCATATGGCCAACCCTTACAGGATAATGATGACTGGCAATAGTTAGATAGCTGGTTTTTGTTTTTGTTTTAACTGATTATGGCTAGGATTGAGGGGAAAGACAACTGCCTGTGAATTCCCTGCTTTTTGCATAAGGTGACTAAACAAAGTGAAAGCAGGAGGCCAAACACCCAGTAAGGATGTGGCAAACCTAATGTTCAGCTTTTGTGTAAACAGCCTTGTGCCTCTTGTTGCACAGTGCGAGGGAGTGGGGGTGAAGGAGATTTAACCTGGGTTTTCGGTTTTCTCAAATTCTTGTTCCCAAAGAGATCAGTGCATTCACGCTGTACATCTCTCCACCTCAGTTGAGTGTGGTAAAATGATTCAGGATGATGACAAGTTTTATTTTATGCATTCATATTTTGCATCTGAGTTTGGAAGCGATTTCCTGAGAATCAGTATTCCATCTACCCCACATCATAAAAGGTTTAACTTCATGTAGCTTTAAAACTGTTACTACAGCATTAATACTGATGACCTATGTTGTGATTTCTTAGGGATATGGGTTTTAGAACTGGTATAAAGTTATCATTGTGGATATTTTATGACTTATTGGTGGAGCTGTGAAGAAGGACACAAAACTACATTGTTAACAGAATGTTCTCAAAAAGTTCCATGCAGTTGCCAAAATGGAATCTGTGAATACACAATTCCCAGCCCACTGCTGTATTCATACAGCAACCACTCCCATGTGATATTCATTCGTATCTTACCTTCTTTTTTCTTTTTCTTTTTCCAAATTATTGCCAGTTGCTTACTATGAATAAGCATAATTTTAAAAATGTTCAATTTAGTAAAATGTAATGATAGGGCAAAGGAGAAAGATAATACCCTCTGAGTAATTGGTGACTTAAAAGAACAGGAGTGGAGCCCTGGAATTCTCCCCCCCCCTTCCCTTTATCATTATATGCTCACGGTAAAAGCTTGTGTATATAAAAATCTTGCTTTGTAATAAATTAGATTATCTGCCAAGTAGAGTGCTGTAGTAGTTTTATTGGTGCAGATGAAGATACCATTACTGTGTTTTGTGCCCTCTGAGTTTTCTGATGAAATAACTTCTGAATACTCAGGTATGTATTACCAGATGTTACTATAAGGTAATATTTGCCTTTCTTCATTGTAGGAGTCGCCATGTATTCTATCTAGCGACACTACACCAGACTCTTCACCGCCACATACAAGCTGTGAAATCCTCACCAAGTGATCAAGTGCCTAATAGGACTGAGTGCAGTGAGGTGCAGGAAGTTGTGGTTCTTTCTTCTGCTGATGAAGTAAAGGTAGAAAGTAGAAGAAGAAAAAAGGACTTAGGGCTGTCTTCCAGTGAGTCATGTCAGGCAGACACTGAAAATGGTTGTTGTGAGGAGGTGAATCTGTGTAGACAAGTAGTGACTTCACATCAGTCAGATCACACTCCTCTCAAAACAAGTGAACAGGTAACCCACTTCCCTAGAGAGGCGGTGGAATATCGAGAGGAAACAGAAAGAAGAGGGAAAGGCGAAAGTAGGACTCAGGATCAAAGTGATGGTGGTGTTTTAGCATCTGAATGGCTTAAGGAGGAAGATGAGGGAGAGGAAATATTACTCTTAGAACGAACAGGAAAAAAGACCTCAGACAGCCTCTCCCGTGCTAACTTCCTCTCTGATATTCTCTGGGGTGGTGGTGGAGATGAGAAGGGAGAGGTGTTTGACATTGAAAACCTTAGGAATGCACGAAGGGAGGAGAGAGTTGTGATAAAAGACAGCCACGAGGGAAGAGTAGGAGTGGCTGAAGCAGGAGTGACAGTGGAAGAATCAGAAGCAAAGGGAAAACAAAAAGGAAAAGAAGCAGGAGAAAGACAAGTAGGTGAAAAGCAGAAGGGAGGCATCACAGAGAGAAGATCATTGGAAGAAGTAGGAGGTGACACTGAGAAGGCAACTGAGGACCGCATCATTAGCCGTGTCTTTCATCACCAACGATCCAAAAGTAACGTAGAGTTTGGGAGTGGTGGGGAATCGGGTGGATCAACGCTGGAAGTGAGGCGAGAGTTTGGAAGCGACGAGTCTCTGTTGTCATTGCCCAAAAAGGTGAGGGGGGGGTGGGAAGTCCCAAGTTACACTGTTCAAATGTTGGAGCTCAAGGCTAGGTTACTACAGTTCAGTTCATTAATGGGCCAGATAACAGCCTATTCCCAATGTTGGTATTACCTGATTGAAAATGCTGATTGCCTTATCCCTTGGAATTAAAACTTTGCACACAGGACAAGGCTGTTATTCTAAGTGGGTCTTTGTAACTGGGTCACCAATTGCTTAGCAAGGAAATATGATGAATTAAGGAAGTGAATTGAGAAAGATTACAGTCATAAGACAAGGGAAGTGATGAAAGTAATGGAGGTGAGGGAAGAGAAGTGACAAGACTATTGAGAACGGGTAACATGTTCAGGTAGGGGAATATAATGACTGAGAGAAATGAAGCGAATCAAATGAAGACAGTGGTTGTGTTTGAAATTATTTGGAGTGAGAGAAGTAAAATGACCAAGAGATGTGCATTCTTAGTACAAAAGCAAAAATGGAGAGTCAGCTACAGAGAGAATGATGTATAAGTTCAAGGAAGGGAATAAAATAAGAGTGAGGGAGGGTGGTGAAGGTACTGTAATGAAGTGAATAAGATAACTGAGAATTTAATCAGTGACGTTAGAGCAATGAAAAAGGGTAGCATAGTGGGATGCATTCCACCCATTCCATCATCTTCCCTCTGTGTTACAGTGTACTCGTGCATTTATCACTTACCATTCTCACCACCCTCTCTCTTCATCCTTGTTTTCATCATCAAACCTTCATTCTCCCCACAGACAGTCTCATCCAATCCCGATTTTATATTCCCTTCTGTCCCATTTCTAACCCCTTCCCTGCTCTAATCCTCCTTTCTTTATTCTAACTTACCATTGAGACTCTTCTGACTCCTTTCTCTGCATCTCACTGACCCTCTGTCATCAAACTTCCTACTTTCCACCACATTGACTCTCTTCTAATCCTCTAGTCTCCACTCAAAAGACTTTCTGTCATCTGACCTCAACTCTCTATTCAGCACTCATTTTATCCCCATTTGGCCTCCACAGACCAGCACCGTCAGGATGGGTACGAGAGTGTCTGCAGCAGCTTTACAGAAGCGGAGGAACCAGAACTCATCCTCCTTCCACCCTCCACAGATCCACCCTTCACAGCATCCTCTCCTGCCAAGCCTACAGGAGCTCAACACTACACCCACTGCCATTGTTGTTGGTAAGTAGACGAGAGAGAGAGAGAGAGAGAGAGAGAGAGTGTCTCAGTATTTCGAAAAATGCTTTATAGCACCACATACACTTATTATTGCCTGCCTGTAGCAAGGCAGAGTGATATATATTTTTTTTATGTGTGTGTGTGGGGGGGGGAATATCTTGAAAAGTTTTGGGCAACTTTTCACCAAACCTTGAAGAAATAGCAACTGTATGGATGTGCAGATGTGTATTACTTTTGGTGAGCTTTTGATTTAAGATGACCAAATGTCATCTACCATATACAGTATTTTAAAATATGGATTGTTTTTATGTGAAACTTGGTGACTGAATTCCGTAGAGTTTTGCAATTTTTCTTCCGCTTTCGTTTGTATGTAGCTCGTACCATAGTCTGTCTATCTATTGCCAGACGCCTTAATCCCGAACGGGGTGGCCACAAACAAATCGCCTCCATGTCACTCTGTCCCCTGCCATTTCACTACCACGCTCCCAACTCACCCCCCCCTCTCTCATATACCTCTCCACTCCATCCCTCCATCTCACCCTCGGCCTCCCCCTCCCTCTCGCCCCCTCCACCTCACTCACATACACTCTTCTCGTCAATCTTTCACTCTCCATCCTCTCCACGTGCCCAAAGTGTTTCTCCTAACGCTTCCCATCACGTCCCCAACCACACCACAACGCTCCTTCACTTCCTCATTTGTTAGTCTGTCTCTCCATGTGACTCCACAAGCTCCTCTCAAATAACTCATTTCCACTGCTCTCACTCTTGACTTCTGTCCTTCCAACAGGGTCCAAGCTTCACTTCCATATGTCAGAGTTGGTATCACAATACTGTCATGTAACAACTTTTTCACTTCCATGCTCACCTCCCTGTTTCTTATCACTGCTTTCAACGAACCAGCAACCTTCCTTCCCTGCTGCACCCTTTCGAGCACTTCACCCTCCAGACTTCCATCCTTACTCATCACACTGCCCAAGTACTTAAATTCACTCACATTCTCCATATCCTTCCCATCCAATCTCACTGTACATTCACTGGCTTCACTTCTCTCGAAGACCATCACTTTACTCTTCCCCACATTCACCTTTAGATTCCGTTTCTTGCACACTCTCCCAAACTCATCTACCAAGCCTTGCAGCTCCCCTTCGTCTTCACTCAACAACACAGTATCATCTGCAAACAGCAGTACAGGGAGTTTCCAAACACTGCCCTCTCTCAATAGGGCCGCTCCAACATCCACTGCCCGACCTTGTATCTCTTTTATAACCCCATCCATATACAGATTGAACAACCATGGAGACATGACACATCCTTGTTTCAATCCAACCATCAAATGGAAAGATTCACTCAGTTTGCCATCCACATGCACTGCAGCCTTAGCACCCTCATACATACTCTTAACTGCCTTCAACAACTTCCCATCCACTCCATATAGTCAGCAACATATTTTGGCGGGCAATTAGCATTTAGCCCCTGAATGCTTTTGTTTCATATTACATATGAATTGAAAGCCTTCTTAATTTACTATCCCTGTCTTCATCTCATAATTATAGTTGCTTCTGTAACAGAGAAACTTTTAAAAGATCATGAGGTCTGGTGCTGTTTGCTTTCATTTGTACTCCAATGTACAGCGGTACTTTTACAAAAACACACATTGAACTGCTCATTGTGAATGGTTGATGCATTTTGAGGCAGAGGGGGGATATATATTGCCCCCCCCTCCCTTTCCCATAGTACTAGTCTACAGTCATCCCCTGATTTATGTAGTACTGGGCTAATGTATTAAACTGGCATGCCATGCATCGTGAAGTTTCATATATTGGCCCCTTTGACATATTATATTAAAGCAGTTGTGTTCACCACAACTCAAGCCTGACCACTCTCCCATAGAAATCCATGTATGACTCCAGTTTGCCAATTGATGTACTTTATAAGGATATATCCCACAGTACAGTGATAAAACAGTCTGTGATATTATGAAGGTTAAAACATTGCAGTAGTGACTGCAATGTGGCCACCATCCTTCTGTGCTACAACAGCAATACAAAATGCAACTCACAAACAATCCACTGTTCCCACACTGCAGTGCAGCCTCCCACACCACAACACATTTACTCACCACATGCACCACACTTTCATGACACAGTCATTCACCATAACCTCAACAAAAGACCTGTGAAAATGACTAGCTGAAGTTGCTAATTTCCTGCAGTCCATTGAGTTCACAGCAAGATAAGCCAGAGGTTGCAACAACAACAACAACATTAGTCTTCCATATGGGTCCACCAGCATGTCATAACACCCCATGTAATACCAGAATACCAGATCTGAATGTGACATCCTTAGCTTATCACAGTAGAGATGGTTCGTGTTAATACCCAAGTGTCAAGTGATGTGTGAGGCTTGCAAAGTATCAGCTTCTGTTTGTGTCCTGGATGGACTATTTGACCTCGGGAATGGGCTTCCAAGTCAACAATATATCCAAAGACGGATACATATATTTTTTGTGTTTGTGTTCTGTGCTTTCATGGGTCAGTTTTTATAACCTGATGAATGTTTTCCAGGCTGCATGGTCTACTGCAGCATTTTGTTCTGGTCAAGTCCCCCAACCCTGAGGTCCCATCTCAGGACCTCATTCCTCTGTTTCTTTGATCTGCCGTCAGGGGTTGTCCCATCCATGTTCAGGTGTGTACAGTTCTTCACCCACTTATTCACACATATTTTCTCCACTTGTCCATATCACCTCATCCAGCCTGTGCACACTACTTCTCTAACACACTCAGTGGCTGAGCATCCTTTTAATGTGTACATGTTAGTTTGTCCCTTAGTATCTTTTTTCTTCTTCTTTGGGGTTTTAGGAACATGTCTGACACCATGGCTGCATGCCCTGGCAACCCAGGATGAATGGGACCTTAGGCCATATGCAGGAGAGCTACCCAGATTTCCAAAGTCTGATTTACTGTATACCACTTAATGTGTTGTTGCAACTGAGAGTTACTGACACCTCTGCCTGGAGGGTGGGAAAGAGACAAAATGAAGATGCCCAGAGATATCAGGTGTTTATGCAGGAGTGTGTGAAGAGAGTGGAACCTTGGGCATTGCTGCAGGAAATGTTCAGCACTCTCCTCAGTTTGTAACTGGGGTTCTCAACCTGACCCAGACTGTATAAGTGACCCCCAGGGCATATGTGGTGCAGCTTAGCATTGGTAGCAAGGACAATTGGTGAGCGGTGGGCCCTTAGCTGGGATATGGGATTTTTATGAAAGCGACTCAAATGGATAGCAGAGTGAGCAAATGCAAGGCACTCATTCCAAAAATAGATGCAGGCATTGCATCCTGGATGACAGAAGGTAGATGGATTAATATCTACGGTAACTGCTATGCCAGAGGTCAGTGCCTACTTTGCTACCCCATCAGGAATCTCATTACAGTACTGCAAATACCTGTATGAGAGTGAATTCAGTGAAGACAGAAGCATCAAGGGGGAAGGTAAGGAAAGGGAGGTGAGAGAGAATAGCATGAACAAGCCATGCATAGGACACAGGGTGGTTAGAGAGGAGCTGGGTGAGGGAGGACTGAGAGTCTGTAGCCAGGACCATAGACTAGGGTTGGGAAAACTTCCATACAAACCCCAGGGACTGAGGAGTGACAGGGATGGTCAGGTGATCTTGCTACCCTGAGAAAATCCAGGTCTGACAGAGAGGGAGAGATGTTCAGAGTAACCCACCAAAGAAAGGTTTTGGGTGAGGAGTGGGAGCCATCCATGTAAATTCTGAAGAAATCCCCATACAGGAAGAAATCCATGTCCAAGAATATATGGTGAGCTAAGACCTCATCAGTCATCTTCAGGGTTAATTCTACCTAAGGGGGGGACATGGGAGAGAGGAACCGCATGAATAGGCTGTGAGAGGAGGAGGCGCAGGCTGTGACTAGCTTGAAAGCTCCAGATGAGGAGATTATGCCGAGGCCGGCTTTGAGACCGGTAGAAGGCTCTCAGGAGGCAGGAGAGGGAGGAGACAGGGTGGTTGAGGGGAAAGGTAGAGATGTGAAGGAGGGGCCCATAGTCTAGCTCTAAATGAAGTAAATGTAGAGAGGCACCACACATCAGCTTCTGCCTGGTGGGAGATGATAAGGGAGAACTTGAAAGCATCAAATGCAGTGTGGACAATGTCCAGGCAGTAGACCTATATAAGGAAGAGCCATAGGAGAGCTAGCGCAAGATGAATTAAATATACAGGTGAAGAAGAGTTGCCTTGTCAGCCCAAGAGAGAGAGAGAGAGAGAGAGAGAGAGAGATGGCCTGCAATCCTAATGGACCCTGGCTGGGGCAGGGAATAGTTTAAGGATTTGAATTTCATAAAGCAGACTTTACTCTTCAACCAGAAGACCCATTGACATGTCATAAAAATACCCCTGTCAGTGCTAATACACTAGTTCTTTATGGATGGTAGGTGTTAGTCCCAAAATGATGACATGTGAAAGAGTATGGTATGTAGGAGGACAATTAGGCCATGGAAACAGGCTGTGAAGTCTGTGCCCAAAGTTGGACTTGGGGGGGGGGGTGGCAAACACTTCATGATGTCCAGGTGTTTTAAACAGGCCGATCAAAGGTCTTCATTGTTGAGGTTCCAAGTGTAACTGGGTCCATCAATTTGCCCAGAAAGTGTATGCCAAGTGTCCCTGCTGAGAACATTTTCAATGAAGTGGACCATTGGCAGTGAGAGCAGCTGTAACTGAGTGAAGCATACAAGTACACATTTATGTGCATAGGTGGGGGTGCTCACCATCCACTCACTTGATGCAGTGCTGTTCCATGAAATCCAAAGACTTCCAAGGAAAGATTTGACATTCCAGAAGAAAAACTTGTAGTGTGGTAGTGAATCCATCAATGTACTGCAAGGAGGAAGATGGTATAGGGTAGAAAGCAAGCGCTGATGTTGAGGAAGGAATGTCCTCACTGAAACAAGGAAGAAGCTGCCATTAAGATGTCCACAGAGGACTCACAAGAATGACTAGTGGAAGGTTCGGCAGGTAGAAGGGAAGGGGCATGCTCTGCAGAAACAAGCTTACATGGAGACCCAGCAGATCTCAAGAGTAGGGATTGCTTAGGGTGAACAACGGGGGTTGAGGTACCATCATGCAACACTGAAGGGATGGGGGTGGAAATGCAGGTTGCTGATGGAACAGAGTGGGCTGGCACTACCTCAGCATGGATGCAGGACAGATTGACGAAACTGGGGGTGGTTTACTCATGGCACTCACGATAGTAGTTGAGGTGGAGAGCGCGCATTGGTGCCAGGCCATGGGAGGAAGGACAGGGTGAAGCAACAGCACAGCCAAAGAGGTTGGATAAGAGGACACAGCAGCTGTGTGTCCTGTTCCATTCATCCCACATGCACTTTCACTACTGGCAGAATCTGTAGTCCACCATTGCTGAGCAGCAGTTGTGGACAATGGTAAAGTAATTAAGGCCCTCCTGAACAGAATGGGAGAACTGGGGTGCATTCCTTGGGAGAAAACCGGGAGGGGAGCACTGTGACACTGGGTTGAAGGTGTGCAGGTGGGTGTTGACCTTTGACAGGAAGGAAGGGTCTTTCCTGGCAGCAGCATGAATGGCAGTCCTGGGAGGTGTAAGTGTTGACCACCACCAAAGACAAGAAGTTTTTAGAGCACAGATCACCTGATGGGGACTTGGAAGGATGGAACCGGCTGCTGCAAGAGGATGGATCTTGTTCCTGCAGATCGTGCCATGGCTAAAGCAGCTACACAGATAACACCAGAGGACAGAAGAGACTTTTGCCACAACAGAATAAGAATGGCAGAGTAAAACTTTCATCTGCAAAGGACCTGAACCAGCACACTACAGTGACCCCTGTAGGGCATGACATGAGGCAATTGACCATCACCACCCAGGACAAACAGGAACCTAAACATTGGAGATAACGTAAAACGTCTCCTTGAGGATGGGGGCAATGGGCCCAGCTTTCTTATAGGAAAATTCAGTTCTGTAGGGAAGTGAACCAGCCAGGAGTTGGTGATCTATTACCTCACGGTAGTTACAAACTCACGTGGCACAGACATTTTGCCCACATCATCAGCTGTCACAAAACAAAACTTCTGTCCCATTCCATAGCACCAGTAGCCCCAGGTGTATCTGAAGCATGAATCTTGTGGACTTCAGGCTGAAGTTGCCCTTCTTTGACTGCTTGCCATTTCCCTTTTGGGGATTAGGGAGGGAAATGAGAGATGTTTGTATAACTGGGCATCTACCATGTTGGCACCACTTCACAAAGGTGTCCCTCTCCAGCACCCCCTCCCTTTCCTAAAACCCATTTCAGCCTTTACACAGTGCTTGCCCATTGAAAACTCAGTAGCAGATGATAACTTACGCAGACAATCAAGACAGGAATTGTCAGCTGACCTGCCTCCATAATGTATATGAGCAGCTGCCCGGTGCTGGTAGTAGCATCATACGGGGAAGAGGCCTGGAGTTACATCCCTCTGGCCACCTCCCACACCACTCTTGGTTGAAGTTGTCCTCAACTATTTGCTAAGAGTACCATCCCCCCTGTTGGTTGAGGTGAAATTTATCTGGATGTCTTGGTATTCAAGACCAGAGACAAGACGTTACCATGACAAAGCCAGTCTTCCATCCACAAAAGACAGAAAAATGGAGAATATGAACTCAGATGTGGCACAACAGAGTCCTTGCAGACCTGAGGGACATGATGATGATTAATAGGGAGAGCACACAAACTGGTGATGGAAAGCAACAGGGTCAAGAGATATACGTCCAATACCGACGGGAGCTAGGCAGCATCTCGAGCCCTTAGGATGACGCTACAAATCCACCTTATCGTTTTTATTTCATTGCACTCAGTTCTGCGAACATCTTCATCCTTTACTAACCATGTTTGGTACCATAGACCATCACAGGAGACACACACATGAAGCAGAGGATTTCCTTTTTATATGTAGAGAAAGTTCCATTATTATGAGTGGCTGCAATGGCTTTCTAACCTTTTAAGTGAGAGTGAATCCCCCGAGCTTGGACCAATGGGCTATATAGCTCTTTCAGGCAAGGAGAGATTCTTGGAGAGAGTGCTACATCTCTAACCAGAAATACACTACCCTGATGTGGGCTCGAACTGCCTGCCCTACAGTCGTGAAGCGCAAATGCTACCACTGAGCTCATCTGGCCTCACCTTCTAAGTGAGTGAATGCTACGGCAAGTGTGTGTCACCTAGTGCCCTCACATTATCACAAGACACCCACACTTACACTACGTTACATTACACACTCATGTTACGTCAAAATGATTTCTAATTTTGTAATGGGTGAATGGGCCTGCTTGGGAAAGAGTGTCACCTGGTGCACATATATTATCAGTAGACACCCATATTTACACAATGTTACATGAGAACATGATTCCTTCGTTACGTTCAGATTCACACCTGCGTAATTTACATCCAGACAACACTACCAAACATCACATACGAGTATACTGACGGGGTAGGAGGCACCAACACGTACAGTACGCACATCCATATCTGCACTTTATCCACGCTATGTATATACCTAATGTACATCGACATTACAGCTTCTTATCACTAACACCACACCCGTACCCTTACTCATACCATATCAGGTTTCTAGGTATTAGGAAACCTTATGTTCAGCATTATTTACATGTATAACATCTGTTAATTACGCGGTATCTATTTTCTCTTGTACCCCATATCCATTTTTCCTGTATTTTTTTTTTTTTTTTAGTGTGCTCACACTTACTTTTTAGGTATAGTACTTAAATTTGATTCGTTTTACTGTTGTTTATGTTAAATGCAGTACTCACTATATGGCAAGATCGGATCAGCTGGTCTTTGTTTATAAGTTTCCATGGCAACGCTTGGGCCGGGTCCCTTGTGGAAATAAGTTGTTCTATTTTCGCAGTTTTTCTCTCGTTTTCACGTAGTTTCCATTTTGAAATCTTGCAAGAATGAAGCATAAATGTTCAGAGAATAACTTCTGTGAATGAAACGACGCTGATAATGATGATAACCGGTGGAAAGTAGAGTGAAAATGAAAGTGGTATCCTTGAGTGTTCGATCAGCTGATGCAGTTTTGTTGGTTTTGTCTTGTGCAGTTTTGCTGCTTTTGTACTAGTCTGTGAATTTGTGAAGAAACTGATCGGCAGATGAGGAGGGGAACACCGAGAGCGAAGTTGCAGGATAATGTAAAGGAATACAGGAGGGAGGGCAGCTTGGAGTGAAGGGAGGGAGTGTTGACGAGTTGTGGTAGAGAAATTTGGAGGCGTTTTTTGTTGTGCTTACCCGAGATCAACCGTTGGGCAAGAGAGACATTGACTGTGTTTTGTGTCTGCTTGTTTATCTGTTTGTCTGCCAGTCTGTCTACCTGTGTATATATGTTCATTTTGGAAGGATGATCTTTTGTGTGTGTGTAGATGTGGAAACTGTTCTCAAGGTGGGGAAGATAATTTGTATGATTTGACTGCTCACAGGTTTGTTAAATTATGAGGTATATGTTTGTTGTGTTTCCCTTTTCATCATTTGTTTACTTCACATGTGTCGTATGTTAGTCTCTCTCTCTCTCTCTCTCTCTCTCTCTCTCTCTTTCTCTCTCTTTTTCTTTTTTCCTTTTTTTTCTCTCTTTTT
>JAGKTI010001056.1:78350-99914 GCA_018397915.1 Birgus latro | reverse complement strand
TTATGGAAGGTCAAGGTCACAGGGAAAGGTTAACTCAAGTAGTTTTGATCTGACTTCAACTAAACTGTGAACGGGTTAAGGGCTAGCCAAGAATTAATTTATTATCTTTTAAGAGCAATCGATCGAAGGTCAAGGACACAGGGCATTGCCAAATACTCGGTCCTTAAATTAGTTAGCTGGCGCAGGTGTAATTCTCTGATTGTTCCTTGCTGTTAATCGTTTGTTTACATTGTCGTAGATTTCCATGGTGAGTAAAAAGAAACCTCTTATTGCGTGCATATGTAGAGGGAGGAGGGGGGATGGACAATGTTTGTACCGATATTCATTGTATAATATCTCCCTAACATTCGTAGTTTATAGATGACAGATCATACCTTGGAGTGACCAGTTCAGTCTGTCACGCCTTGGTTTCCTACCCTTATCTTTAACCGCATAGATTGTTATGTTAGTTATAACCTATCTTAATCGACCTCGAAAGGTCCAGTAGATTTGTTGCTTTTTGCTATCCTTTGTACACCCTAAGAGCTTTCAGATGCAAGGTACTCCACTCCAGTAGACTTAAGCGGCACCTACTGTTACGACCCTCATGTTGCCGCATGTATTTAGAACTTTCGTATATTTTTACTCAAAGGAAAGGAGGTAAGAACACTTTAAGCACTAACCATCAGCTAATAAATAAGGCCAACAAGTAACGAAAGCTAAAACGAGGCACTTACTATAGTTTAAGGAAGAATACTGTACCACAATAGGGATAAAACTGCCAACAATGGTGCAGCACTGGATACATGCAAAGGCCCGCATTTTCGTTGAATTAGGAGGCTTTCGATCACTTCTTCCCTCTTGAAAAATTGTACCTATTGGCCTTTGTAATTTCGTATACTGTATATTTGTATCTATTTAAATATCGACACACTCACTGACTCACATTCCGTCTCTCAGCTGTCTTCAGTAACGATCTGAACAAACAAATTATACACATTCACGAGAAGGTGCCATTGATTTACCCGAGCTGCAGAACTTCATTGCTTATTACAGATCACTGACAGCAATATATCTCCCCATAATTCACATCTTTCCAGGTTTCTCTATTTCAAACACACCTTTCATCTTCCTAATTGCTCGAATCAGTATAGTTCATAATCTCCCACACTATCCTTCCACTTTTTCCTGAGCCTTTCCTTTCTTCTCGCTCCCTTCACTTCTCACCTGCACGCCTAAATCAACCTTTAATCACTCATTATCTCCACAAGCCAGAGAATGTTATCGTGCCATCTAGTACTGGAGAACAGCTAAAAGAAAAAGTTAGCAAACCACAGTTTACTCTGCGTACTTTAGTTTGGCTTAAAATTACCACATCTCTACCTTGTATGTTCAAAAGATATATAATTATTATTAACAGTAGAATATGAAGCGAGTCACACACACACACACACGCACACACACACACTCACACAGTTATGTAAATTATGTGGAGTCACTGAACGACTGGAAATTAAATCTTTGCCGAAGATTATGGTGTGCGAACTTCATAATCTGGAGCAATATCCTGAAGACTAAGTTGCCACCATTCCTGCCTCTATCCCCTTCTGACTCGCCTTCTGCCCTTATAAATCCATCAGTAATATAAGAGTGGCACCGCAAACAACAGTGCCCGAGACCAACAACACAAATCTTTCAATCGTGGGGTTTGCCACTAGCCACCTCGCAACCCTTCCCCGGCCGCAACAACTGCTATCAACTGCGGTGAAGTAAAGCAAGCGCAGGTATTATAAACTTATCGTGAACTGCATTCGATTCAGGTGCGAGTTCTATTGTCAGGGGCAAATAATTTATGTGGCAGGTTATTGCAGTCCCACAAAAGCAATCTTCAGTGGCTGTGTAATCTGTCTGAATATTACGTAACTTTTCTTTACATGGGCTAAATATCTGTTTCTGTATTTTCTGAAATGTCTTAAGCAGCTAATTGATTGACGCTGCGTCCGCCAATAATTAAAACATCAGTTTTTCCAAGCCATAATAACAGGCTTCTCTCGTGCTTTCGAGAGCTCCACTTACATCCGTATCTTTCAAGTCCTTCGGCAATACAAGAATGCCGAGAAGAGAAAATGTTCATTAATGGAGCAACAAGTAAACGAAAGGGACAAATAATGAAAAACGAACAACCCAGGTAAGTAGTGAAAGAGACGAAAGTGAATACTTAATAAACGTTCATTCTTGTATTGATCTTAAACCCATCCTGATTATCTGTTTAGTTACAAGTCCATATCGTATTACATCCATGGACACGGTAAAAACTGTACGGTGAGTGGTATAACCGATCTCTCACATAACAGGCCGCTGCAGCTCTCCCTTCTGAGCATTGCTTGCATAGCCTTGCACTAGCTGGTCATTAGCGAACAACTCTTCTATACACGTTTAAGCTGTATTTTGTGAGTCCTGAACGGCAGCGAATCTTATGCCCTTAGAGCACCACTTTGTATCTCTGGAAAAATGACCTGCTCCCACCCAGTGTTTCGTACATGGCTATAGGTGTGGAAGGCTTTGGACGTGTAGGGTGAGAAGTGCATGTAGTAACTGTAGGAGTGGCTGTGTTAGTGAGTGATATATCATTTCACTGAAGGAACCTCGTCTGGGTGAGAATATAATTATGCTCTCACATGAAAGGACACGCTGTAGCGTCTAACATGTTTGTCCCAGAGAGAGACTGAACCTAGATCAGAAAAATTAGTAGACATGAAACCTCACAGCCTGAGCACTGGAGGTTTCCCAGCGGACATACACACTTCCCAGAGAGAAAACAAAGGCAAACACCGTAGAAGTCCTTGATTCTGGCCGGCTTTGTCACGTTGATTTAGCCAGTGTTGTGCTAGAGTCTGTGTGTGTGGGGTGGGGCCTCACGCTCGGCCGGCCCCACCCAAAGATCCCAGTGTGTCTCTCTCGTGCAACACCTCGCCTCTAGCAGATTGTTCGTCTGGAAAACGTTTTTGAAGAGCTTTTGTGGCGTATAATTGCCTTTAGGTGTATTGGCGTCCGAGGGGAAAGGCTGAAAATCACTTTCTCTTTTTTTCTTTTTTTTTTGGTTTAGCATTTTTTTTCTTCCTCTTAGGTGGTTTACACTGTAAAAACGGGAATAAATTTAGTATAAATCAACTGGCTCTCCATGCTACATATCTTGCTAAAGAAAAAAAAGGACGTTTGTCAGCATACCGCATAATCGTCGCCTGGCATAAACAAGAGTCCAACTGGTCTATTAGTTTCCTCCGTAAGCTACTAATAAATTAGTCCACGAGTCAGTGCAAGTTAATTCAGGTGCCCTATTGTTATACTCATTCGTGAAGGCGGTTCAGTAATATTCAGAGTTAGTCAGAGCATGCACGATTCATTTTTATCAGTTGGTATCCAGTCAGGTCAATTACATTTCACTATTCTAATCACTACTGTAATGTTTAATCAGGCTCCCCCTGACTTGGAAAGAACCCCAAGTAGTGATGGAGTTAGTGAAGCTATATATGTCCTCTTCCAGTTCAAAAGAGATCTAAACTGTGTAAAATGGCTGGAGGAAACGTACCCTTTGAAGATGATTGTTATATTCAAGCCAGTAAGGTACAAGTCAGAATCTGGGTGCTAACCAACCAGTGTCTAAGGTGAGTGGACATTCTGAGTTGGTTGGTTAGCTTATGTGGTAACTGGACTGGGCGGGAACTGACTTAGTCTAAACTCAAAACCGAATTAAAGTACACTAAAAAAATACTTTGACCAAGATTGTATGGGGGCCGACGTTAGGATAGAAAGGTTTAAGTCGCAGATTTTCCAGACTGTTTTATTGTGCTCGGAAAAGTGGATGTGGATGCGATTAAAAGTGGCAGGAGAAACGTTTTGGCCATGTGGTGAGGATGGAGAATGAAAGATCGACTAGAAGAATGTATGAGAGTGAGGTGAAGGGGGAAAGAGGAAGGGGGAGACCAAGGATGATACTGAGTGCTAGAGAGGAGAAATGTGTAAGAAAGGGGAAATGAAAGAGGGAAATGTGAGTTGGAGGGAGGACAACTAAGTGGTAGAGAACAGGGAAATATAGAGGCTGTGTGTTTGTGACCATCTCTTACGGGATAAAAGCGTCTGAAAGTTGACAGATAGACAGAGATGGGGAATTGAGGAAGAGAGAGAGAGAGAGAAAGAATGGGTCGGGGTGGCGTACTTCAGAAACTATTCTCTTATCCCATCAGCTGTACCAAATATTTTCTTTTTCCTTGACAACTTCTTGCCTGAATTCGTGTTTACATCTTTTCTAAAACAATAACCTTTAACTTAAAATGATCGCAGAGATTTTCGACCCGATACTGGTGAGCTGGGGAGTCCTATACTTTCTTAGATAAAACTGTTACCTGTAATTCAGCTCCTATGTGCAAAGTAGCATTATTGCAAGCAAATATCTGTCATGTCTTCCTACGTCAATACCCCCATAAAACACACACACACACACACACACACACACACACATTACAATTATGTCAAACGGTCCACTTACTCTCTCGTCCATTCCTTGCTTTATTATTTCCTCCCACGTCTTCTTCCATCATTATTTTTCTCAGTGTTTAGCTTCCTTTATTACTCTTCTCTCTCTCTCTCTCTCTCTCTCTCTCTCTCTCTCATCTTTACCCCTCCTTACTCTATTTTCTTTCAACTCTTCAGCATACCCTATTGTCTTTCACGCATCCTCCCCTCATCATTCACCACAATTCTTTTCATATTTCACCCTCTGTTTACCCATTCATTGTTTAGTACTCTTTGCTCTTACCTTTTTCCTCATCTTTAACCCTATCACCCTCACCTCATCCCCCCCCCCTCCCCTTCCCCTCGCCAGGTGGAACTTCCCCTCCGTTAACCAGGTGCGAACAATCAAGTGTAATAATAATAAGCTAATCGCCCGACAGGCAGGTGATATACCCTGGCCCATTACGGAAGGCGAGTACTTAATTTTACGTGCATTTTGACAAGTTTCCTTCTGCCGTCCCTGGAGCTCTAGGTAAGATTCTCATTTTCACCTCACAGCCAACACTGCAAACCAACCTGAATGGGGGACTGCGATTGAATGAAGGTGTTGTGCAATGATTGATCGACCGGAGAGAGGGACTGTGTGTGTGTGTGTGTGTGTGTGTGTGTGTGTGTGTGCCAAACCCCTTGTCATATGCGTCGACCGTGAAAACCCGTGGATCGATTATGGTTAAGTATGAATAGGAGGAAGCCATGATGGAGCGGCACGGGAAGGGCTGCGTGGGTGGGGTGGGAGAGGTGGGGAGGGAACGATATGAAAGAGGAATGGGATAATGAAAGGGAAGAGGGAGAGCTTAGATAACGGGCACGGGGATGGTGAAAATGCTGGGGGAGAAACATGATTTTTTGGGGCCGTATTCTGAGTGACAAGGGAGACTTAGTAGCACGTCTTCCTGAGCGATAAATTTTGTGTATGAGGCACCTTTTCTCACCTTGTATGTTACTGAGGCAAACAAGGTCGATACAAGGAATACATAAATAACNGTAACAGGAAGACAAGAACGACGACAGTAAAGAGATGTGAAAATAGAATGAGGAAAGTGGGAAGACTGGTGGTGCAAGAAATCATGATGGAAGTTGTGAAAATAGGTGAGGAAGACAGCTCAGGCAATCACTAATATTCCTCCTTTTTTAAATAATTGATCATGATTTAAGGAGAACTAAATAATGGAGAAACTAATATTATGGTAACTGTGAGAAGGAAGACCATGAAAAGATCTCTCTTTTAAAAGATGGAATAAAAAGGGTTATATAATGCATAAAGGTAAAGTGAAAGAAGAAAAGACGAGACAGGTAAGAAAATATAAATATGACGAAAATTATGTGCAAAAAGCAGGTTAAATGTACAGATAACTTACAGAAATCAAACAGCATAGAAAAGAAAATGTGACTCTCATACCTTTACTATCTCGCTTCAGTTTTCCTCTCTTCGCCACAGTGATAATTACACTAGACGCAAAATATGTTAACTCTGCTGTTGCTGACACATAACACCTGTCTACGCACAGTTCTTCGCCTCTGTCCTTTTCATCTCTGTAATGCAAGAGTTAATCAGCATCAGCACTTTTCATACAAGCAGCTGGTCAGCTCTGGAACAGCCCTTCTTAATTTGTCCATCTAGACCTCCAAGAATTCAGTTCACTGTGCTCAGGCATCTCGAAAAGCACGGTTCTTAATTTTGACTCGTTGCCACACATGAATTGGAAAGGAACCTTTTTTTTTTTTTTTTAGGCTTCCAACCTCTACTTTTTCTGAAAAAAAGGACTATTTGCTCTATACCGAGCAACAGAATGGCTGACTGAGGTCTGGAAATGAGGAAACTGGCAGAGGGATGCATGAAGTAATGAAACTGGGGAAAATTGATGGGAGAGATGCTGAAATTTCAGAATAACCTCAGGGCCCTTAGTTTTCGTTACTAAAACTATTATACGAATCACGAATCTTGGCATCTGAACTGTATTAATGTGTCTTGCTGCTAACTCCACCTCATACATGGCACCTCTCATTATATCAGTGTAATTCCCCATGCTGTTTACGCAGACATGATAATGGATACATATATACTCGTACATATACTGTATAGTTTTTATCGGACTATGTTAGCCATCATTCATAGAATTCTAGATGATTTTGAAGTCGATTGTGTTCCGAATGCATAATTCATGATAAAATTTTTAAGGATCCTGTGATCCCTTGCTCGGTAAAGCTTAAGGCATTCAATTCTTATCCTGACGGGCATTTCATCATCAGTCGCAGTGGTCCTGTTTACCCACACAGAAGGCCTTATCTCCACATACATTCAGCACATACTTCCACTTAGCAGAATACACCATCCTCTTGCCCTTAATTATCTGCCATCCAAATTACTCCTACACACTCAGTTTAAGTTCCACCTACACCTTGGTTTGCTTATATTGTCACTTTTTAGTTAGACCCTTCTGTCCTCCTCAGTGTATACTTACCCTTACCACTACCCTCATCATTCCTTCCCTACCCACCCCCTCCCTATCTAGTTCTCTTTCCCTACATCCCCTTCTCTGCCCTGCTTTCCCCTGCCTACTCCCTACCTTCTTCCTACCCATGTGTACCCCTCCTCCCCCACCCTCGTCCCCAGATCCGCTAGAACACCTATATCCGCTTGGGGCAGGTGGGCTTGAATGTGTCCTGTTAATAATGAATAGGGCTGTTCTACCTGTGACATGAAACTCGCTGTCACACTGCACACACTGCAGTACATTCCACTGTCACACAACACACTGCCACACGCCATATGATCACACCTCCATGCTATCAAATCCCATATCATCGTATCATCACACTGTCACATCCCACATCACATTTCCACGTTGTCACATACCATATCATCACACAACACACTGTCACACGCCACATCATCACACACCATCACAATGTCATGCCCCAGTCATGACACCCCCAACTCTGTCATACACAATATCATCACATCCCCACATTGTCACATCCCGTATCATCTCACACCACACTGTCACACCCTAAATCATCACACCACCACACTGTCACACCCCATAACATCATACCCACATTGCCACATCCCATATCACCGCACCCCCATAATGTCACACTCCATATCCTTCCACTACCTCATTGTTACACTCCATACAGTTATCACCCACACAGTTACATACCGTATCATCACACCCCCACACAGTTATGCACCATGTCATCACACCCTCACACAGTCATTACACACTATTACACCCCATACTTTCACACACCACAGTAGCACATCCCAGACCATCATATCCCACACTATAGAATACTATACCGGTACACTCCACAATATCACACCCACACCGTCACACCCATACCCCACCCACCATACTGTTATTTTCTACTTCATGCCTCACACCGTCACGCACATTAAATTATTGTGTCCCACACCTCCATATTCTGCTCCATCACATTCATACCCACGACACCTCACACGACTACTGCGTCACACTCCACAACGTCACACTCCACAACGTCACACTCCACAGCGTCACACTCCACCCCGTCACATCTACATCGTCACACTATTACATCCCAAGACTTTATTACTGTCACCCCCACACTTCCACACCACAACACCCCACACTGTCACACCCTACCCCATCACACCACCACGCCATCGCACTACCACACCGTCAGACTGTCACATCTCACGCTGCTACACCTCACCTTATCACAACACCACACCAAAACACCCCACACACTCTCACCACCACATCATAATACCTCACACACTCACACTACCACAACCTCACACCCCACACCGTCACAATGTCAAACCTTAAATTACCACACCGTCACACCCCATACCATCACATCCCACGTTGTCACATGCTATGCCGTAACAATACCACACACCCGCACAATCACAACCCACACTGTTATATCCCATGCTTTCCCATTCCACACCATCACACTGTAACATCCAACATCGTCACACCTTCACACTGTCACATCCCAAACTTTCACACCCAACACTACCACACCGCACACTCCACACTACTTCACCGGTCCACCCCACACTACCTCACCGTCACAGTCTACAGTAGCAGTGTCACATCATCACACCGTCACACCACACCACCAAATCGTCACCTTCCAAACTACGACACCGTCAACTCCAACCTGTCACATCCCACACTGTCATACATAACTTACCGATATATAAATAGAGATGGATTAATTGCCTGATTGACTGACAGATGGAAGTATAATATCAGTGTATGAATTTCACTTATAAATGGGTACAAAAATTAAGAATGATTAAATAAACTGCGTATACTGTCACACTTATTGGTTTTGGTTACACAAAATGTCTTGGCATTAGAGGTGTAACTGTTATGGGATATTGCCTGTTTGTAAGCTGTTTTTAGATTGGAGTATTACTGTATTTCCATTTTAACTTATTACTAAATCTTTCTACCTTTTTTTTAAGTTTTACATAAATATAGTGTAGTTCTCCTAGATCAATCGAATTACTCTCTTAATTAATTCATCAAAAATTCATAACAGATTTGCTTCTACTGTTTGCATTTACCTTTCATCCTCACAAACCATCACTTTCCCTTACATTCGTCGAGGTATTTGACGTTTGCTGTTGCACCATATTTGCCTTGTCTTTTTTTGTTCATTATCTGGGAGTAGGTCTTAACTTTCAGCTTATTGTTCCTTAAAAAAAAAACCTTGGTCATTGATTTAACATTCCTACATTTCTGTTTATTCTCATTCCTTTTGTTTTTTTTTTTTTGTTTTTTTATACAGCTACTTAGTTTCTTTCAAATACCGCCCTTTTTTTTTTAGCCGATTACGGTTCATCCTCTGCCTACGTTTATCTTTTCTCCATTTTACGCTTGACTTTTCATTTTCTCCCGTGGTTCTGTCTCTTTTTCCAGGATTAAGTCTCTATCCCGGGCCTCCACGCTTCATCGACCTTCCCTCCATCCATCCATCCATCGGCGCCGACCAGACGTGGAAGCGAGAGACGGCGGCTGAGGGACGGAATAGTGAATCAACATTTAACAGAGGCAACGCATTAGGGGGTCGTAATGACGTGACGTGGGGGCAGGGTGGGATGGAGGCTGCAGTCCGGGGTGGGGGGATGGATAGGGGACGAGAGAGGAGGAGGATAGAAGAGAAAATGTAAAAAGGAGATGAAGAATGAAAATTTAAGTTTAAGAGAGCAATGAGAAAGAAAGACTGAGGAATCGTATCTATGTATGGTTGTGTTGTTGAAACTGGGTAGGAAAAGAGAGAGTGGGAGACAGACAGACAGACAAACAGAGAGAGAGAGAGAGAGAGAGAGAGAGAGAGAGAGAGACTGGGTGTATGTGTGTGTGTGTGTGTGTGATCGGACAATGGAGTAAGGTAATTCGTGAGCTTAAGGAAGAAAGGATAGGTAGAATGGAAGAAAATGCCAAGAGTAAGTGATGAGAGCTTTACTGCAGGGAGTGACTGCGAGAAATAAGATAAAAGGTAAACAATGATATGCAAAAATTCCAGAAAGCATAAGATTCAAATTTAGTCCAGGATAAGACAGAGAGAAAAGATGAAATATTAGAAGAGATGGATGGCCTAAAATCTATGTTCAACTCAGTCCCAAGATTCTGTATCAGTGATAATATCCAGCCATTTCTCTTAATGTTGGTTTGATCAGTCTTGTAACTCACCCAGTAGTTCAGTAGTTAATTCCCCACACAGCACCACCACAATGTACCCTGTCATATTCCACACTACAAAACTACAGTCTCTCACACCTCATACCTCCAAATTACCCCCTCCCACCCGAGGCACACCATGTCATCACCACACAAATCCCAGTCATACATCACATCACCACATCATAACACCGAATCCTGCCACATCCCACACTACCACACCCCACTTCATCACTAAGCCACACCTCACATCCCCTCACCACCTCTGTCATACCATATACCTCTACATACACCTCTGTCACGTCTCACATGACCATACCACCACAACCCCATCTTTAATAGCATCTAACCATCATACCCCGATCCTCACACCACCACACTACCTACAGTACACCACTACACCTCACACCTCCATACTTTACACCATCACACTACCACACCGCCATCATCAATCTACACCACACACCCACACTGTCACGCCTCCACGCCGTCGCTTCACCACACCATAATTCCCCACACCACAACAGCATCACTCCATCTCACCGTAACACCAACTCACGTTCATATTCCACACCGTCACACCCCTACAAAGCCAAAGCCAGCATTGTCACGCTGCCACACCTGCATATACAACACAGTTACATCTCACACCGTCACACACGAGACCCTTACACCACTTGCCCTCACATCCCAACTATCGCACCCCACACTTTCATACCCCACTGCGTCACAACACTGCACCGTCTCACCCAAGACAGTCACACCTTACACTATCCTAACCACGGGATTGTAGCACCTCACACCGTCACACTCCATACATTCCCACCACTATACACCATACCATCACACTATACACCATTACATTCTGCACTGCCACACCATCACACCGTCACACCACTAAACCATCACACTCCGCAACTTTACACCGCCACACCGCCATTACACACTACTACCCCATCACACCACCACACCGTTCCACACCCATAACATCACATCGTCATACTCCATACCATGACACCGTTGCTCTCCACACCGTCACAATCCACACCACCACACAGACATAATCCAAAATCATCAAACCACCACACCCCATATCATCTCACATCACTCAGTCATAACCTGACAAGTTACGCCTGCCGAAAAGGAGAAAAAAATTAATGAAACGCCAAGAACTCGGACCCCGATCTGTCGAAGCAAAGCGTTACTGTTATGTCTCCGCCGCCAGACTTTGCGCAAGGACTCGCCATGCAACTTTCATGACAGGGTTCATTGTGGGCTGAAATAAGACTAAAGACAAACTAAGTCTACCGCATATGACCCTGACTTTTGACTTCTTGATCATGCTGACCTAATCAGTTCATAGTCTCTTCATACCCTATAACTGACAAAAGTTTGGTCGAAATCCGTCGAGGGATTCAGGAGATATCATGTCCACAGCCATATACCTTAACTTTTGACCCCTTGACCTTGCTGATCTAATAATTTCATCGTCCCTTCATAATGTATCATTAATACAAAATTCCGTCGAAATCCGTCAAGGGATTCAAGAGATACCGCGTCCAAACCCATATTACCTTGCCCTTTGACCCGTAGCAAGAACTACTGATTTAATCAGCTCATCGTCCCTTCATACTGTGTCACTGACAAAAATTTGGTAGAAATCCATCAAGGGGTTCAGGAGATATCCTCCCACATGGATAAACTACGAGTAAGTCGACTCCATATGATCGTGACCTTTGCCCCTTGACCTAGCTGACCTAATCAATTTATTATCTCCTCATTCTGCAGTATGACAATACTCTGGTGGAAATTCGTTGTTGGGTTCAGGAGACATGGCACCCACAAGAATGTTACGAACACATGGACCCACGCACGCACGCAAACACAGACAGACCAATCACTTAATGCCTCCTGCACCTTAGGTGGGCGGAGGCATAACAATAGTAATACCACAATACAAGCATTCAAGAATCTACGACCAAATAGGGTGCTTCTATAACCGAGACAAATAGAACTGGAGCAGAATGTACAATAAACTATCGCCAGTTATGCAAAGTACACGAAAGACATTTTTTAACCAACATATTGCTTTGCAAATGAAAAGAAACTTGTTTTTTTAATATCACTTATCATAATTATATTTCAAGTAAATAATCGTGATTTTCATGTACTGTACCTCCCGTTATTCTGTATACTAGTTGTTAATTATAATAATTAGAGTATTAGCTGAGATATTGAAAAAAATGATAGATAGCTCTTTAAAACTTAACTATATGTTGACAGATACGTCTGCGTTACTCGGAATTCTTCAGTGTTTGTTTAGCAGTAGTCACACAAGGTATCGCAGCCAAGGTTCCACGATAAAATACAGACGGGGGTTTCTCGATTTTGAACTTGAAACAAGAAAATAATTATAAAGTTCATTGCGCTGACATCACAACATATACACCAACTCATACACAGAATAACAGGTTCTGCTGATACAATTATGTACACAGAAAGGAAAAAAAAGCGTGCTGCATTTTACTCTACCAGGCATGATCACCAAAACAATGCAGCACACGTAAAATAACGAAAAACATTTCCGAGATCAGTATACCTTCATATCAGATAGCCTTTAACCCTTGAGAAAGCAGGGGTTTCTCAAAGCTAACTGCATTGTTTGACGTTTCTTGAATTAACTGCCAAAGTGGGACCAATGCCCTCTAAGCTAAAAGGTTACAGAGGTTGTTGTTTGCTAGATTACATTTTCCATGTTCTGTCCAAAAAACTGTTCACAGCTTGTCGCATAGGCAACAAGTTAAACCACATCCACACTTTTTTATCTAATTTCACCTACATTCTTGCAAATCCGTTATCAAGCTCCTCACAGTATCTTCCATTAGAAAACTGACAAATCGCCCTCACAGCCACATGCATCCACCCATCCACCCCTCTCCACACACGCACGAATTGAAAAATGGCAATACTATGTACAGATGCGTCAAAACGTGTCATTAGCGAAAGCAGTGAAAGGAAGAAGATAAAGGTGGTTGTTATCTGAACGGGTGGCAGAACCTTTATATTTACAATAGTAAATGCCACATAAAAGAGCGTCCTGTAATTTCTGATCAAAGAAATTCCTCCTAATCGTTTCTTTGTTTTTCATGATAATCACCATCATCACTAGCACCTTCCTAAACCTAATTTCCATCTAAATGATACGATGAGGTAGGTTCCAGAAATAACGAAAGAGAAAACACAAAACCAGGACAACTGTCAAACAGTGTGCCCAGTGAAGCTGACCACATGTTCATTAATTCGTTTTATCATTCGGGCTTTCAATATGCTGACTCAGCCACAGAAATAAAACTGCTTGCACATTTTTTTTTTTTTTTTTACAGAGTGGGCCAGCTACAAAATTTTTCCAGGATGGAAGCTAAGGATGATGATGATGAGGAGGAGGAGGAAGTGATTCTCAAAGAACATGTTTTCTGGCAACCAGAAGCGTTCGGGAGCACAACCGTAGTATTTTGCAGGAACATTAGATGTTATACTGTATTAGCCCTCTGCCAAGACCAAGTTTTAGACCGGATGGAACCCCCGAGGGCCACTCCCCATGGGGGGGTGTGGAGTGGTAGGGGTCTCGGTCGAGGCAGGTATGTACGACCATAGTTTTCTACCTTGGAAAATGAAATTTTGAGGTGATGAGCTTCTAACCAATATGTTTTAAGCAGGGCAGGACTCCTCGCCCCTCATGGAGAGTCATTGTTTGGGAGAACAAAACCAGTTTCTTAACGAAGAGCACAAAATATTGCACAGTGGCAGACCTCTATCCACATCAAGTTTCAGACTATGGGAAAATCCGCCATGGCGGCAGGGGCAGCCCCCAGGGTATCCTGCTATGGATGGGGCTGCACGTATTAATTGTGCTTATTCTTTATACGAGTACATGCGCTTCAATGTATTTGTGTTTCTCAGTACATATTTCATCTCTGTCGATCATTTTTCAGTTCTTTAGCTTCTTCAACACCCGTACTTCGGTTTCATTAACTTTCATTTACAAGTTCCATTTATCATCTTGGCCTTTCATACCTCTCCACATTGGGACCCACTCATTGCCCTATCTGTATATGTTCTCCCTAAATAGTCTTAATCTCTACATTCAATCTCTTCCCTCTTTATGAATAGACTTCCTTACTTTTCATTTTTCACGAATCTCCAGTTTCCTACTCAATCACCTCTACAATTTTTACTCAGTCTACTCTACGCAGTTCACACATATCCCTCAACAGTCCCTTTCCACTGTTCTCCCTCATGATGTTTCACAGTCATGCCACATCAAAGTCTCACACCCATACGTTAATGTGGGCACCAATCCTCTTAACTCAATCGTCTTGCAGCCTCTATATTCCGTTTTTCGTCGTCAGTACCTTCATAGCGCAGGTCACAGGTCACCCTATCTTCCTTGAATCACTCTACTCCAATTCATTTACACATTCACCTGCCTTACTTAGTACTAGGCTAAGGTGCTTAAACTCTTCCATCAGTTTAAGTCATATTTATTCACCAGTATGTTGCACTCAGAGTCACTTCCTCCCTCTCAACAACCATCACCTTATAATTATCACTATTCGCACAGGTACCAGGCCACTCATAGACATTCACAAAACTCTGAACCAGATTACAAACCTCTTGTTCAGTTTAAGTTAGCAACAGTGTATCATATCCATATATTAGAAAACGGAGTCTACCATTTATCATTCATCATCAGTTCCTCTCTCCTTTCCATAGCTCTGGTTTCGACTTCTTTCATAAGCTAAGTCAAAAATAAATACTGATCCGTGGGTACAATACAGACCCTTGTCTAATTCCAGTATTAATAAAGATCCAGTCGCTTCATATCCCTTTGCTCTCACTCAGTCTTCACTACCATCATGAGAACTTTTTACAGCATTTAGCAACTTTCCATCAATACGTACACAAAACTAGCAATGGTCCATATTCATATATATACTAAAAATACCTAACAATCCTTCTTACATGCAATCACCACTACCTACCATATCACAACTACTGAATCTACACATCTTCTAACACTCCAGTAGCAACTCCCCTCATCACTCACCAGATATTATGATGCATTTCACGTCTTCTCTACAGTTTTTTTTTCCCTTAATACCTTTTTTACAACACCCAACAGACTTATCCCACGAAATTTTTTTCACTTACTTCGTCTATACTTTTGCACTTTTGCATAAAGATACAGTCATAGCCTTCTCCCACTTCACTGTCATTGTATTTTCCAGTTCCACTTCAAATATTCTTTCCCGTCTCTCCACTACATTTTATAATAGCCTGCACATACCGGACTTCAGCAAGATCAAATCTGCTGTCAGTATCTGGAAAGTGAGTTTTTAGGGAGAGTGCAAAGTGAAAGGTGCAAAGAGAAATATCATCCTCCAAGAAGAGACGTATTTTGATTTACTAAAGGGTGTGCTTTGCTGAGAGGTTTGATGGGATTACTTTGTTATATTTTTGCTAACACTGGGTGATTTTCATACATCCTTCGGATACCCATAAACCTCAAAGAGTTGAAATACAACATTCATCTGTCTTTTTCTGTGTACCTTAATCTCTCTGTGTATCATAATCTTATTTATTCCCCATACTTACTATCCCATCTTTAATCGTCCATTGCAAGTGTTTCTCTTCGTATCCTTATTATAAAACAAACTGTATAAGTAATTGTCCTAAATATTTGCATTTAGATACTGGTTTAAAGTAGCCGTGGAAATGAGGGATTCACAGCAATTCTATTCATACTTAATCTTGCCAAAGCTTAGAAAGACACGGAAGGAAATATAGGAGCGCAAAAACATCTGTAAATTTCAGCCATTTAATGTTCAGATAATTCAACTGCTTTTCCTCACAAATCAAACCAGCAGGAACATTAACTCATCCTTTAGATCCCAGACCACACACAAAGCCAAAAGAGCTGTAATCTTCACGTAGGGATGTAACAAGAAAATTGAATAACAGCCGAGGTCACGACTCTTGAATCCAAAATTACGGATCGCAGATGTGCATAACACATGTTTAAACGAGCTAAGTCATTAGAATTCGCTATTTTTCCCCAATACTGATGGGTGAGGCTTCAGGCTGTCAGTTCCCGCTTCCCGTGCATAAGATGGTGGAGGTCACAGGGTATGGTGAGTAGAAATTATGCTACGAATGAAAGCAACAAGCACTCGGGTTGTCAAAGAGACGTAAAATTTCTTCGGCATGGATGGATTCGTAACACCTCTATCTTTCCGATGTATTTTATCATGTTACAAAGCGTGTAATAGGGAGAAATTTAGCCACGACTGACAGCAACAAAATTTCAAGCAGAGTCGAATGATTCAGTCGGCACAGATGACTTCCTAGCATTTCTTCCTTTGCGACGTAGTTTTCATATTGCACATTAGCCTGTTCAAGCCAAGGACGTTATTTCTCTTGTATTCTTTCTACCACCAGCTTAGAGCAATATCTGTCGTAATGAAGGAGTAGACACAATCCCTTTCAATCCTTTCACTATCAGAGTTTTCCTAAATGCTGAAGAAAATCGTCTGGTTGTAGTGAGAGAGTACACGGAGACTCCATTGTACTAAAGAGGTTCACGATCTCTCATAATGTTGTTTATATACCTTCAATAGAGACATTACATGCATCAGAAATTTAGAAGAGGATGTCAGTGTGTAATAAGCCAGGAGAATCGCTGAGGAAAAGCTGTTACGAAACCCCCTAAGCCAGCGTGAATAAGGCTCAAGGTCTGACAGGGATGGTGGTGTGGTACTTACGCTTACCTGGAGAGGAGGGAACAAGATCCATAATTATTTTGGTGACCTTGGACCTGTGTGTGTGTGTGTGTGTGTGTGTCAGTGTGAGTGGGTGGGTGGATGGTTGGATGTGTATTTATATATATATATATATATATATTGTGTGTGTGTGTGTGTGTGGATCGTATGTATTCAGTAATATGTGCAGTTTTTCCGCTGTCACTGCGAAAACCACCAATTTCTTTGATGCAAGTGTAGCCTCGACAATGCAGAAAAAGATTAACAAAATTGCTCCTGTAATGGGATTAACCAAGGATCACCGCTGAGAAGATTACATTCCACGATAATATAAAAGAAAAACACCGGCATTACCACCATCACCCCTTCCCCATCATCTCGGCCATTATCCAACACCATCATCACAATCACGGCGAATTACGTCTCACATCAATGTACCGACATTTTAGACTTTATTTTTTCTCCCCCACTCCTAGAAAAATGACCAAGGAATTATTATTATTTGATATTTTTCAGTCACTATAATAGATGGAATAGTTTTCCTTGAAGCAGTTAAAAAAAAAAGCTTTCCTATTGTTTATTTGGCTATGTTATTCTATCTCCATCAGTCATACGCGCTGGACAGAGGGTACTTCAAGGGATGGCACATATATATCCAGACGGCTCCACTTCCCTGTTATACAAGCGTCCCCCAGCTCCCTCCTTCTCCCCAGAAAGTATGATGGTGGGCTCGAAAAGGACAGCTACAGCCTGCAGTCCACTGGGTTCACGTTCAGATGAGCTTGAGGCAACAACATTAAAAACTACAATCATAAGACGTCTTCTATATATAATTGTTACTTGTTTCTGCCAATATTATTTTTGTAGTGAAGGGGTTAAGGAAGGCTGCATCTGATTACACCAACTGCAAAAGTAATTCTGAGTAAAATCGTCTGCAGGTGTTAAGAATGAAAGACGCCATTGGATACAATGAATTAATTTTCAATCGTTCAGGCAGAAACGTGGCCGAATTTGATAAATGTTTAGAGCTTTCACTTCGTACCTCAGCGGTGATTCCAGAGTTATGCCCTAAGATTTTTTATATATACAGTATATATAATTAATCAGTATCGTTCCTTTAATAATACAGAGGCCTTTAGGGCAATCCCCATTAGAAAGAGTTGTAGCTTATTGGTGTGATTGCTCTAAACAAACGGCATCAGACAACTGCAGCCGTTCCCAGTGGACATTTATCCTCGTCATAGTTAACTGTTATATTCTGCCTCTGGTAGTATGTTGTACCTGCGTCAGTGATGACAAATAACTTCACTAATAAGTTCTCTTGTTTCCACATACAACTGTTTATCACCATCACCTGCATAGCTGCCCATATTTCACGGTATGATCATGAAAGCAACTCTAATGAAACACACACCCAACCGGTTCTGTTACTTCCGGACTGCTAGAGTTTATCATGGAAATGCATTAAATCATATTTCTCTCTGAGTTTCGAAGATGATGAAGCTTATCATGTAAACTGTCATTTCATGATGTCAATGAAACTTAAACTGATTAAATCTGATTTTTAAAACTGAACAGTCGATATGAATTACTTGTCTCCGCCTTGCCAGGAGTTTCTTGCCTTGCATCACTTGCACATCTTCCATTCCCACGTCCATCACTTTTCTAAAAACTCCCTTCGTGTTCTCGCAGACTACTCCCATATACAGTTCCACCATCCCAGTGCTCTACACAACTTTGTCCGTAAGCCTTTAGTTTTTTCTGCATTACATAACTTCTTCATCCTCGCTCCTCCTCAACTAATCGTTTCTTTTCCCTGCGTCACTTGTTTTAGCTCACAGGCATACCTTACGTTATAACCTCTCCCCCTCTCACTCATGCTCAACCTCTTCTAACAATGCCTCATCTATATTCAATTTCTTCCCAAAGTGCGTCAACATTCAACTTCTCACAGTTCCTCATCTCTAGTCAGCCTTTTCCACACAGTGCCTTATCTGCATTCAATCTCTTCTCACACACTGACTCATCCATACCCAACCTCCATACCCTACCTCACTCACACTCAACCTTTTCTCGCATTGTTCCAGTTATACTCAGTCTCTTCTAACATTGCCTCTTCCACTTTCAACTTTTTCCTCAAGCTACCTCACCCACTCTCAACCTCTCCCTCACACTGCTTCATTCACACTCAACCTCCTCCTCATCCTGATTCATCCGTCCTCAGCTTTTACCTGAAACTGCCTCTCTTATCGTATTCATTCACCACACCTCCACCTCCCTCACACCACCACCTCCTTAACACCTTAAGTCTTATTTATATGCTAGGTGTGTATTGCATAGTATCAAAACCTTTCCCTTACAATTGTTAATGTAAAATTTGGGACTCTGTCAAATCACCATTATAGTTAGCAACGGAACTTGAATATGCAATTTTTGTGTTCTTGCCGTGCACTGAAAGCAGAAAAGAAAACCAAAAATGCATTATGTAACACGGAACTATTATTCTGTGTTCCTCACTCCACCACCTCCCTCACTCTCACACAATTACTTCCTTCACATTAACACCACCACTTCCCTCACACTAACATCACCACCTCCATCACACTACACATCACCACCTCCTCACACATCACTATCTCCTCACACTACACATCACCACCTCCTCACACTACACATTGTCACTTCCTCACATAACACATCATCACCTTCACACTACACATCACCACCTCCTCACACTACACATTGTCACTTCCTCACATAACACATCATCACCTCCTTCACACTANCACCTCCATCACACCACACGCCACAACTCCCCCACACAACACACTTCCACCTCCGTCATACGACACATTATAAGCTCCCTCACACTACACACTTCCCCCTCCGTCACACTACACACTACATCCCGCTCACTCTACCACCTCCTTCACACCTCCCCAACCGCACGGCCTGCCCATATTTCACGGTGGATCCGCTAGTAATGATATGCACGTTACGACTCCTACACGTTGCCGCATCAAACACGCGGTAATGGCGTGATTATCGGACTCCGGCGGCGGAACAGGGAAATAAGATCGCGGAATGACGGGGTTCGGTGTGAAAATAAGGCGCCGCTGATTCGTTGCGGGAATAGCGAAGTAATTGGGGCCAATATTGCTTATTTTGAATTCTAGTTTGGTTGGGCGGGAAATGTGATGGTGGCATTTCTTGCGCAATTCTGGTGTAATGTTGATTTTTTGTACGCAATTTTGTTAAACGATGCTGCTGATTGCTTCGCCGTGTCTCAGTAGGATTCAGGAAAGGGAGTGTTTAACCCCTCAGCTACTAGGAGTATTTTGGATATTACGTTTTGTGTACTACCAGGAAAACTAGCAGCCAAAAGCTATAAGCACGTTCTCAATTGCCCTTCAAGGTTTCACGGTTAATTTTGTAGTTTGTTTTGGCCGTCATCAGACGTTTTCGCTCTGCTCTGGGAAACCTGTTACTGATCATAATATGCAAACTTTACTGTACAATTAACGCTTATTCCCTCCTCTGAGCAGAATTATAACGTTTGGGGTTGAAGAAATTAAACTGGTGTTACAGTTGTGATGAGATTAATGGAGATTACTTCTGACCTTTTCGTTTCTTGCTTCAAACTTACTGAATTTAATAGACTAGTGGCAGGAAGTATATATATAAGACAGGCATCATTGCAGTGAGGGAGCTTAAGAACACTTCAAGCTGTGAGGTAATACTCTGAGGAGGAAGAATGAAGGTAGAAAGACATGGAGTAAACGGGAGAATTTAGTGGAAACAATTATGTGTGAAAGGAAGAAGCTTAATTGTGGACATGAGGGTCAAAAGAAGGTGGACGAGGTGGTGAATGGGGAACTAGGAAAAAATGGAAAAAATAGGAAGATTGCTATAGACTAGAGTGTTTTATGATTTTTGGGAAGCTGCGATAGAGAGGAATTTAGGAAGAAATGAGCCGCGACAGATAGAAAACGAAGGGAAAACGAGAAATGGAGAAAGGGATATGAACGGTAAGTGCAGAAGTGAATAGGAAAAATGAGAACAGGCAAAAGATTACGAGAGAACTATGATGCAAATTTCCACTTCAGTTATATGACGTCTCCTCATATATTATTCTTGTTTTCAAATGTTTTACTTAGAGCTGAAAACTCCTTGATTTTATGGAGGTTAATGAATGTTTTATTTAACCCTACTAGTTTGAAAAAGTCTTATCTTAAGGTTAGTAAAATTATCAGGAGAAAGCGATTTGAAAATAACAGGTACGTACTTGGACTGAAGGAATGAGAAATAACAGTGAATGACGCAGGAAAGAAACTTTGTTGAATGGAGTGAACGTGAGGGAAAACTGCAATGTGTAGATGATAAGGCTAGTTGAATGGAGGGGAAAAACCTTAAAATCAACTGAAATTTTCCTTTCACTTTCAGTAAGAGAAAAACGATATCAGATATTCGCTGTTGCCCTCTCTGTAAATTCGAAAAGAGAGAGAGAGAGA
>JAGKTI010001056.1:53961-68948 GCA_018397915.1 Birgus latro | reverse complement strand
TCTCTCTCTCTCTCTCTCTCTCTCTCTCAGCTGCAAACTTTTCCCGCTAAGACGGGCATTCAGCTCCACAAAATATTATGTGCACTATACTCGCTTCTATTCTATCGATGATTAATTCACCAGTAACCACTAGTCAATTTCCTGGGTAATTATAACATATGAATATAAGCCATCTTGATTAACCCTTCAATGCTCAGAATTTATTTGGGTATTTGAGATGACGTGGAAGGATTTTCAACTGAGGTACGTTTTGGCAGGCAGAGGACCGAATATTAACACAAGAGAACACTTAGAAATGTAGGTACAAAACAGAAACAGATTGGTAAAATGATCGTTCTATTGATGATGATTCAGATGTGAGGCAAAGTAGAGGACGAAATGGAGGAAAGGAAGTTTATGAGGGAGAGAGAGAGAGAGAGAGAGAGAGAGAGAGAGAGAGAGCGTCACCCCAAGCACGCCTCCATTACCCCGCCACCGCCAGGCCGTCCGCAAATTCATCTCCACTCCCCTGGCTCACGAGGGTCGCAGGTTAATTCGTTGCCGGTGATTTGCATGATAACGGCCAGCATTATTTGGCCATTGTGAGCGTCTAATAACAGGTAGGGGGGCCACCGCTACCTGCCGCACCGCCCCCGCTACCTGCCGCTACCTTGTGGAGTGCTAACTGAGGGAAACTGGAGGGAGGGCTTTGTTCGTCATGTCTGGTGTTTATCATGACACACGAGGCAATCTGGAAACTTTTTGGCCTCAGTTGCTCGGTCAAACAAAATATAGCTTCTGTATAATTTATATATATTTTTTTTTATAAATGATATCCTGTAGAGTACAGTATATTGGCATGATGGTAGATATCTATAAATAAAGCCCCCAAGTTCCGTGTGTGTGTGTGTGTGTGTGTGTGTGTGTGTGTGTGTGTGTGTGTGTGTCCTGTACAACTCTCTATTTTTCCTCAGCCGAGGGCAGTAAGGTGCACTGTATCCCGTCCTCACCTGCCACAAATTTACATATATTAGTAGCTGCGGTATCATGATGGTGGTAGGGGTGGTTGTGGTAATGGTATTGTTAGTAATATGCATGGTTGTGATTTGCGACGGTGATAATGGTGATCGTGGTGGTCTTAGGTGGTGATGGCTGTGGCTGAGGTTGGTCTAAGAATGATGGTGGTGCTGGATGGTTATGGTAACGGTGGAGAGAGTCATGGTTGTGATAATAGGGATAATGGTGATGGTGAACATTGTAAAGATTATAGTTATTCCCCCGACAGTGATAGGGATGTTTGTGGTGGTCTTATTGATATTAGTGTTAGTGATAATACTGTTGGTGATGAAAGTGATACTGATGATATAGGAGTGATTTTAGTTGGTAGAGGTGGTGATGACAGGAAGAACAATATTATCATTTAGTGGTCATTACCAATGGATGTAATGGCTGGAAATGATGATACTGATTGTGTTGATACCGGTAATTATGACGGTGAGAGAGACATTACAAAATCTACTTTATGATAATAATAGTAACAATAATGATACTGTGCCAAGGTAGAAATCTTTTGGTGTTCTTACCCAGGCGATTCCAGGAACAACTACCTAAACGCGCGAGCAGTACAGTAGCATTTGTCTGTCCCGTGTGTGTGTGTGTGTGTGTGTGTGTGTGTGTGTGTGTGTGTGAACAGTTTAATTCACACATTTTTTACAGATTTTGATTAAATTTCGTTAGAGCTGAAGGTCAGGAACGGATGAAGTTAATCGATTCTGAGAAGAGGTCAAAGGTCGAGGGTACGGGACAAGATGAACTCAGGCAGTTTTGATCCGTCTTGCAGCAAACTTGGTGGACCGGCTGAGGACCACCGAAGGATACAGTAATTTGTTTTTTAGAACAGTCGGTCAAAGGGGAAGGTTACAGGGCATGGTTAGATTTTAAGCCTTTTGATTTTTCTTGATCACTGTCATAATGTAATCTTGTCATAATATTTTCGGTGTAACGATGTATCATTATCGTCATCCAGGGCTCAGTTGTTCTAATTTCTGAGTACTCCTACGCGTGTTCATGTTAATTCAGAGTAAACAGTGTCTCCCCTAAGGAAGTACTGCAATTACCATTAATAACAGATTAACCCCTTAACCTTCCACCGGCACCATCCGGGCACCGACTAAAGGTTACTCTTTGTATAACTTCTTCCACTAAATAAAGTTGTCAGGAACATGGAGTTAGAAACAACTTTGACCATTATGTCCTTGAAAATCCACGTATTTGGAGTTTTGCCCAGGGGTTTACATTTCCCACACCACTAAGGCTTGGTCAGCTCAACCAAGAAGTACTCTAGACACGGTCATGCGTAATACGTTTAGCAGTAAAGGATATGAGCAATTTTTTGGAAGTGAACTAAGATCAAAACAGCATAACATCCTTGTGAAAATTCATATCTATCTATCTAACTACCTCTGTCTGTTTTGTCTGTCTGTCCATCTATCTCTCTATCTACACCCCCCCCCCCACACACACAGTGAGCAATTTTCGCACTAATTTCAGAAAGTAATTCAATGGCAGATTGTGCGTTAAAAATAAAATACTACATCAACCTGGTCCAATTCTCAGCTGTTATGGAGCCACAGTTACTGATGACTCTATGGGTTATAATCATAATAATGGGGGCGATCATTTCCACCCATAAGGTCATCGGTAACTATAGTTCCGTAACGGTTGAGAATTGAATCTGTGTTGTGAGAGCATTTCTGACCGACAATTAGCCCAAGAATCACCTCCGGAAGTTAGTGCGTTAAGGCATGATTTGATGTTTAAATAAATGCCTATAATGTATATGCTGATGTATATACAATCTATAAGAATTATGCAAATGTATGCACGCATCCTTGTGTGTGCTGCCGAATTGTGCATAGAGGTGGTGGTCAAGTGGCTGCAGAAATAGTCTGCTTATTGAATGGACACAACTTCGATCCCAAATTATAGGAGGGAACAACTAGATAATCTGAATTTAATTACGTACTCGTTACTTACATTCCGTAAAGCACAGCAGCAAGTAACGGGGTGTTGCATCCATAAGCTTTCTTTAGCTTAATTTGTGTGACTGTTGCACTGTTATTTTTACTTATACAGCTATTAGACACGTCAGACTAACATCAGTGTTCGAGTGAAAAATCAGTGAAATCTTAGGTAACGCTAAACTGTTGCAACTCTCCATCTGACCAAGCACATGCCCCCTCCACCTCCCTGCACACCTAACCAGGCACATAACGCCCCCCCCCACCCCCAAAATTTTCTTTTGAAGGTAAGAGTAAGGAGAACGCCTGAAATGCACATAACTTGGACCCTTCAGATTCCTTGTGCAGGTTGCATTGACATCTCTGGATATACAGTATACTGTATATATATATTTTTTTACTTTTTCGTTATTAAAAAAAAAAAACTACATAAGACACAGCATTCTACCTATCAAAAATCACCAGTTGATTATAAGACATAAGTATGTGAAATTTCATAACTCTATAGTGAATACTTTCCGAGTTCTGGCCCGGAAACGAGATCTCTACGCCTTGCCAGCCGCCCTGCTTCCCAGCTCTATGGACCGACACCTGCTGATCCCAGTGATAACAACACCCTCCTTTGACTTTATCAGGTGGAGAGTAAAAAGAGGAAACACGATATTAATGGATCCTTTGGCCACTTGCTGACATAAAAATTGGTCATTAAAATCTTTTATGAATACTGCCACATTATACCATCGGCTACGGAGCAAATACTATCAGCCTTCTTTACGATGCTGATGTCTTTTATATATTAGTCATCCTGCATGTGTAAAAGTGATGCATTAGCATTAGCATTATTAGAGACTGACAAAGGTGTGTGATGCTTACATCCACGTACGAAAGCGAGAATAGATTATGTGTTTGGTCCTGTTTACCTCTCTTTCTGTCTGTCTGTCAGCAATATTAAGGAGAAGCTACTGCATGGACTGTACCATTTTTAGCATAATGACTGAGAACCTTTCGAGGGACAGGTGATAAATATTTTGGTCAAAAAGGTCATAAGTCATGAATCAAGGACATAATAAACTGAGTTTTGATCCGATTTTAACCAAACTTGGTCGAGGGGTTGAGGGACAGGAAAGGTGAAATTATTCTTCACAAGATAAGGTCAAAATTTCTGCCTTTAGTTAAGATAATTTGAATCTATTTCCTTGAAGCATGATGGAAGGGTTTAAGGCGAGCCTAGGATAAAATTTTTCTATTTTTAGAATGATAGGTCGAAAGTCAAAGTCATAGCGCAAGATTAACCTAAATGCATATGGTCAGACTTCAGCCAAACCTGTTGGATGGATTGCGAGTCAGGTAAGGACGAAGTGTTTGATTTTTATGGCAATCGGGCAAAGGTCAAGGTACAGGAAAGGTCAAATGTTGGTCATATAGTCCCCTCATCTCAGTCGGTGGGCACCTCCGAGCACATGGCTCATCTGTTTCGAAGCATGGTGACGAAGCACGCTATAAATAGTAAATCAGAAGCAGGGAATGTGCTTCGTTTCATCACATCTCCACGATTATTTTCCAATGTTTTTCCAGTATCATAGGCTATGTGGACGAACCTTTACACTGAGTGTACCGTGCGAGTGTTGGGCTCTCTGAGTGCTTGTTCTTACCGTATATAAATATCGATGAGGTTATGAAAGTGGTCAAAGCAAGAGTTGCAGGAACAGGAGTTAAGATGGGGATGAATGTCAAAGGGGTGGTATATTTTAAAACTGATGTATGTAGATGATGCTAAGAGTAAACAGAGTCTTAGTATACTGGTTTAAAGTTTTGTGAATATTTTCTAGCGACGAGGTCTGTAACTGAATGTAAATAAGAGAACAACGAATGATTAAAGAAAATGTGGCACACAGTGCTATGGTTTGGTAAATGAGTAGACACTGAAAATGGAGGAAGAAAAATGTTACAGAGAAACAAACCGAACCCAATATCGGTATATTCTGTACTGATAATTTTGAGGAAATGAACCTTGGACCGGAACAGTCAAAATGTCTACCTGTCCCTGGATCCGGCCGAATTTTACAGTGGTGATGCGATAATGAAACCTCCGTAAGAGCTACATAATTCTCCCATGAAAAGGAAAAAAAAAAAAACTTACCGAAGCTTCCAGTGATCACGTGACGGTGTGTACGCCCAACTTACTCTGTTCTAAATACTTATGTTCAATTGACAACGATATTTACAGTACAGGTAAGGTGCAGTGCGTACACATTGGAGCCAGATATTCTTTAGCCATTGGTCTTACTGGCCATATCAGTGGACTGCAGATGGAGTCGAGATCAGTAATAGAAAATCACCTTCCTCTTCCCTCCTGTATTCCTTCAGCTAACAAGTTACGATGGAGTGAGAGCAGATAAAGCCGGGAGACAACGGGTTATACGAAGATAGAGGATGAGTGTGGAAGACGAGTGGTAGGTACAGGGTAACATGAAAATAAAGAAGGTAGGGTCAAGGAAGGAATATCCAGTGAGAAGCGAGGATCATCAGTGTATGTGTTTAATTTACTTCAGGCATAGCAAAGATGTGTTATTCTTTACTTTCCCGCTGGTAATATCCTTCCCGTCTTGTATAAGTGTAACATGATATCTGGACTTTAGGCAGATACCGATGGCATGAAGTAGCTTGTTATGAAATCTACTAGTTTGACAGATCTAAAACTAGACCTTTCGATGGTATTTGATTTAGGGCTGAATTTCAGATAAATAAGACCTTTTCCAGTTGGCTGTGGCGTCCAACTTTGCCGAAAGCTCTTTACATTATAATGGGTTCTAGGATGAGGCTGTCTGTGGAGATGGGGTGGAGCAGGAGGGGAAGGAAGGATGAAGGATGAAACACAGGCACGGCTGGTGGAAGAAAACAAGGATTATGTTCTTCTTGCCCTATTCCTTTCCCCTTTTCTTCCTTCATGTTTTTACTTACCTTTATCCTGAAGCCCCAGTCCCTCCGGTCAATGAAATTTGATTCTTATATATATACAGACTTATACCGCCTTACACCACCCTTTCATCCTATTTTCCACTTACACCACTGCCACACCAACCAGCCTTCATACTAATCCCTCAACCTTCTTGCCTCTCATCACTTCTCACCACCTTTTCCTTTCACCCCATTACACCACTCTTCCAGCACCACCACACCAACGAAGCATCACACCAGCCCTTCATCCACTTCCCTCTCAGCATGTCTCTCACCACGCTTTCATACCCTATTCACTTACACCCACACCAATTAAACTTCACACCACCCCCTCATCCCTCTTCCCTTTCACCATTTCTCTCACCATCCTTTTCTTATACCATCTTATCACCCTTTCATACCCCATTCACTTACACCATTGCCACACAAACCAAAATACACACTACCAACACCTCTCTTCCCTCTCATCACCTCTCTCCCTCTCCACTACCTTACATCTCCTCCCTCACCAATCATACTTTACTTTATCCCTCTCCCCATCCTTCCTCTACATTCTCCCTCCCAACCCCACCACCCCTGCCTCCCCGTCTCAACCTCCTCCCACCTACCAAACTGGGGAATACTGTTAACATCACTAAGTAGAAAATTATGGTGAAAAGTCTGTCAGTGAGATGGATGACGGGGCGGCCGGCTACTCAACACGTACCTAGTTACACACCGCATCTAAAACAACCGTAATTATTTAATTTTCACAGCATCAATTTTCTCTCTTTATGGCCTAAACTCATGGAAAAAGCCGACAGATTTGGGGAGCCTGGCTGTCTTATGTCCCAGGGGAGCTTCAGGCCAAAGGGAGCCTTGGTACATGTGGACCTACGACCGCATATTCCTCGCCTATTGGGGTGTGGGTTACGGGCGTGTGGAGGTGGTGATATGCTAAACACGCCCGGAATGCATAATACATACATGAATATTCTATATGGAAAATTGCAGGCAGGTTAAATAAACATCGTAATTGCAGTGGTTGGCTAGGCCCATATCCGCCGCCACAAATCTAGGGTTCTTATTCACAAACAAACTTACCATCACTTCCCTGTTGTAACTATGACTTGGTTTTGTAGGATGGACGATGAAGGGGAAAACAGAACCTTTCAATGTCTTTTTTTCTTGGAGGACAAACAAATCTTAATTTTGAGGAGGAAGTTATGGTGTAAGTAAGATTTGTTTCATCAGGACAGACCAGGAGAGGAGGAAGGTGAGATATAGGAAAATGATCCCACATCTTTTGTCCTTCTTGCAGAACACATTTTAGTTACAAGAAATATTTTGTAAGCTTGTTTTTTAATCTGAACTTACTTACGGAAAGGAAATCTGTGTCGTATAGCTTTTTTTTTTTTAAGTGTTGGGACATACAAGGAGAATGCAGAATTAGACTGCGTCCCTTGTCCTTCTTATAGATACGAATTCTACTGTTGGTAAAGGGTTGAATGTGAGTTTGCGAATTACAGTCCAGTACTTCATAATGCTAGGTATCAGACTGAAGCCTCGCGTCTCTTTTATTTTTCAGCTTGAGTCATATCATTCTGTAGCTTGGCTCCTTGGTCCATAGTCCTGTCAGCTATTGAGGCTCTATCTCTGCTTTATGTACAGGGAATGATCTGTTTGTTGTCCAGGTTAACTATACTGATATTAAAATAACCACAAATAACATATACGGGAGCAGGTAAAATAAACCGCAAAGAAAATATTAATGGCGCTAAAAAGTCTCGCAACTCAAGAGAATACGACGCCTTGTGTTGCCGCGGCTTGTTGAACGAACGTGATGAGGATGTGATTTTTGTTTACGGAAGCGCCGAGTGTTGCTTATTGACTGTTCCATAAGGCAACATTCATTTGCCCAGTGTCCGCTCATCAGGATCAGCAAATTCGTGTCTATTCTTTTAACAGACGGTCCTATACGCATTAACAGGCAGTGACGCGAGCTCACATCTGTGGCTCATCTTGACTCATGTATTGAAGCTTTACCCCACTTAAAGAACAGCCAGAATTGCTTTGCAGTCACTTCACACTTTAAAAAATAATAGTTTGAACTGGACTTTGTTTTATTTGCACCCACGGCTGATGTCTAGATCTAGAATGTCCTTGATTATGGATTATGTTGGACAAGGTTTTGTAATCTAATAATATGCTTCCTGATACCCTTTTGTTTTAGGGAAAAAAAGTATCTGTCCTGAATGCTAAGTAATTAATGTTACGTAAAGCTATATTAAATCATCAGTAGTTTTAATAATGTTCTTACTCTGTGCCCAAGCTAATGAAGAGAATCTGCATAATATAAATGTAGTTATGTACCTGACAGAAAGTTAAGGTTCTAGCTGTGAACGGAGTCATCACATCGGGATTCATTTCTTGTAACCTTAATGCAGCAATTTCTAGCAATGCACGGGAGTTCCCGAGTGACAGCAGATCCTTACGCCTCTCTTAAAGGTCGACCCTCGTAACGTTTAGAGATATACGAATGTGCAACTATCTTTGTACGTGCAGATTATAGGATGCCACCTAAATTACTTATGCCAATATCTATGAGAATTACAAGGGTGGGAATCCAGCTATATGCTTATTTATTTTAATGGTCAACATATCCATGAGAGAGTACAAAAGAGAAAAGGCGAAGTTCTCTGAGTGAGTGATTCTGAAGCTACCTGATTTTGAAGTTAGCCAGAAAATACGCCGAAATGAGTCCTTTAAAGGAGCGAATCATGTTGTTCTTATATTCCTGAAAATGAAAGTATTGGATAGACGTACAGATGAAGAGGGAGACAAACAAACAGTGAATCTGCTGCACAATTCACGAGGAAAGTAAGGTAAACTAAAAGGAAAAGAAAAGGTAAAAGGATGGAAGAAAGGGCAGGAGAGAACAAAACTTCACTTACTCCTGCAAATTTAAGGACGGTCAGACCTCCACATACCTTCCCTCGCCAATTACATGTGCCTGGCTCAGGTGAGGAATGTTAGCACTTACTCCTACATTACCATTACACACACACACACACACACACACACACACACACGTAAATAATGCAAAGAAACGAAGACGAAGATATGTAGAAAGCAAATTCTGTAAAAGCCTCAAGTGCTGGGCAAAATTCATTCATTTACTTAAGGAGCTAAAGTGTTCGCTCAAGGAATCCATGAAGCCCACTCCTCCCCAGGAATGCAACTGCTCACTCAAGAAATATTCGACGTTCAAAATCGAATATTTATTTCCGTTCAGGATATGAAGGTAGTACTGAATGTTACCGTTAACTGTTAAAGAAAATATAAGATTCATAGAAGGACGGATGTACCCTCACATAAAAAATTATACATTCTTTCAGGAAACGACTCAAAGGGTAGTGTGACGAGCCTTTCAAGTACTTAGTGTCACCATACAATTATTACTCCTTAAAACAGTAGACCTAACTATACAATCGCTCACGAAACTAGAGCAGGTATTGTGTTGTCGTCGGCGTGTGTGTGTGTGTGTGTGTGTATGTGTGTGTGCGTGTGTGTCAACAAGATAACTCAAACCCTTTGTATTCGATTTTTAAACCTGGTGGATGTGCTAAAGGCAAACCAAGGAGATGAGAACAATAGATAAAGGTCAAAAGCAAAGAGGTAGGTTATAGTTTGACCCAGCAGTGTCAATATTAAACAGTTGCATACGATTCTGACCAAAGTTTGTAGAGGGGTAGAGGGTAAGATAAAAACGAAGTTACTCGATTTGGAAAACAATCATTCAAAGATCAAGGTCACAGGGCAAGGTCAAAGTTGACCCGTTTGCCTGTGTGTGAACAAACTAAGTAAGGCAATGATCTGATTTGAGTCCAACTTGGTGGAAGAGCTGAGAATCATCCAAGGAGCTTACCAAATATTTTTTCGAACAATATGTCCAAGGTCGTAGTCGTTTGGCAATGTCAGTCTTAACAGCTCTTGTCCTGTTTTGACTAGACTTTTTCAGAAATTTAGAAAAACGCGATTTGAGTTTGAGAACAATCCATATGAAAGCCAAAGCCACAGGGAAAGGTCAAATCTTATGGTCGCATGCCAACTCAAATATAGTAGATACAATTCAAACCAAAACTTGCTGGAAGGGTCATGGATCAGGGGAGAAGAAAATTAATTCATTTTTCAGAGCAATCAGCTGGAAGTCAGAGTCACCAAGCAAAGTCAAATGATCGGCCCTTAGATGATTTCAGAGCTGCTGGTATTGCATGGTGTAAGTGCTCTTTCTTGTTACACGCGCACTCGTGAAGCGAGAGCGGGTGCTAAGTTCTGATCTGGCGTGAGCTTCAGGATCAACATAATATCTGGACTCTGAAAACGCCATTCGCTTTGTATTCATGGCACGTACTTTCAGGTCAATGCTTATGACCTGTTCTACAAAATAAAAAATAAAAAAATAAATAAACACCCCGATGCACAACAAAGACAGGACTCAGTGACTTTCTCTTTGACATTTAAGACGTCCTTGATGCGAACTTTTTGATGGCACCTTGTTCCAAGCACGATGTCACACTTACTAAAGCACACACACACACACTTGAAGCTAACTACATCGTTCAGTCTAATTATTCATCAGCTGCTCTCACATGAAAACACCCAATAAACCTTCAAGATGTATGGAATGAATGATGTTCCTTCAGCATACAGACAAGTGAAAGGTTTCTGTGCAAATGTCCGATGCTTGTACAACTCCTACGAAACATAATATGATAAACAATAAATGTTTTTCCCCATATAACAACACACTATTCATTCAAGTATCCGTAAACTAAGTCATTCATCTTGAGCACCAGCAGCATGTAACCAAACTAGCAGCTTCAGAGGGTTCAGAATTACGACAGGAAGACACACACAATACATGCATTCATAACACAATTACACTCACCCTGAATTTATTCTTCAGAAGTGTCGCGTACCATGGGGAACAAATAATTAAACTGCAAATGTCCAAAGTCAAACACACCCTTGCAACTTTATCCCACGTCACGCCATCTTTAAAAAGTTAAGAAATGTTACTGTGCATCCTCGAATACTTTCAGTTGTACAGTCACATCAGATATTCTCCAGAAATTACACTGCCTTTGCATCAACATTAACTCGTGAAGACTCTCATGTGAAGACAGAACTCAGTTTATCAGACTCTCCCCATCTTTCCTTCTTTGTTGTCCAAGGCAGTTTAAAACCACTGTGCCATTACTGTTGTCTGGCTCCTAACACCAAGACTCATTTGCTTATTGCGTTCCTTTTGTTTTATGGTAGAGAGTGCATCCTGTCTCTTACTTCCTTTGATATTCTTAATGGGCTCATCTAATATTGGCCAGTTGCTGCACCCTAGTGAGTCATGTCCAAGTGAGTTCGGATTATCGCATCAGTCACAATAACTTCACACGCTGACGTCAGAAAGTGCAGCACACAATTGTAAGCAATACCTGTGCACACACACGCACCCGACCCACACGCTCAGCACACAACCTACACAACACACAGGCCCAGCGGTGCTCCCTCCCGCAGTGTACACAGTGCGAGTTGTGGCAGCGAGGGTGTGTGATGGTGTGTGCCAGGCTGTGTTTGGGTGGTGCTGTGTATGTGTGTATTAGCCGCGGTTATGGAGTTACCTGCCACACGTAAGTATGAAGTAGGCAAACAGCAGGGAAGTACTGCGTCTTTCTCATGGCTGATAATAGCGCTTTTGTCTTTTACACCTTCCAGTACAGTGACGTTCTTTTTATTTCCGCTTAAGCCAGACAATTTTCTTTAATTTAGGGGAGGCGTCTTGAAGTGACGGGGTTAATGAAGGCCTAATTTCGCCTTTTCATTCGGGAAAATTCTCTTTAACTGGGTAAAAGCATCCGAGCTTAGCAAGAATATGACGAGAAAAGTTTTATCACAGCGTAGGGGTTAGTTATTTCACCCTTCCTGAGACACTCTTTTTGCTAATGAGGTTCCAGATTATATTCAACTTCCGTGATGTATGCTTCAGAATTCTTTAAAATACAGATCATGTCAAGCCTATGAATACCTCGCACACCGCGCAACACAATTTTTATCATTAGATTCGCCTCGCCAACAGTTGCTGGCAATTTTCGTTAGGATTTTCCTCCACATATCTGAAGCAGTCACCGGCAACTGCCTGGCTGCGGTATAGAGTTCTTGGCTACTTCCAGAAGCTTTCGTTCAGTTTAAAAAAGAATCCTCATAGTAGTAGTAGTAGTAGTAGTTGCATTCCCAGACACATCTGAATGTGAACCCAGTGGAATGCAGACAGAAGTTATCCTTCTTCAGCAGACCTCCATCCTCCTTCTGGGGGAGTGAGTGAGCTGAGAGACGTTTGTATAACCAGGCAGTGGAGCCACCTGGTCTTATCGGTGTCTCCACATGAAGGTGCCCTTCTCTAACACCGACCCTGAGAGTGAATGGGTTGACTGAACGCTATAAATAATGTCCAGCAATGCAGTTCAAAAAAGTGAGCAAACATGAATACTGGTGTTGGTTGGTTTGAATGAGACAGGGGAGTGGATGGGGATGTCAAATGGAGAGTGGATTTTGAATATGAGCTGTCCTAAAGGATGGGAAAATAATATTAACATGTTTAACTACACCCGTCATTGTACATCAAATGAAATTTTAAAATCAAGAAGAAGAAGGAACTCACTGGCCCTGTTATTCTTCACATAAAACGACTTGCATCTTAACCCTGTCATGGTAGAAGTTACTCGTGTTTTAATTCAAGTAACGCCAGACGATTTTATTCAGATAGGAATTAGTCATAGGAACCTGAGAGTGTTAATACTGTCGCCACTGACCCTCTACTGGTCGGAACAACACTACCACAATATTCGAAGGCCGGACGATTTTATTCAGCTAGAGTGAGTTATAAGAACGATTGTGTCAAGATGACAAACAACAATAACATGCCTCAGCAACATAATCCAAACTGAGAAGGTTTTGACCAGTTATGATGTGTGTGTGTGTGTGTGTGTGTGTGTGTGTGTGTGTGTGTGTGTGTGTGGGTGTGTGGGTGGGTGGGTGTGTGGGTGGGTGGGTGTGGGTGTGAATTGTAAACATCATAACCTATCCGATCCTGTTAGATTATAATGACATTGGCACAGTTCCCCCATGAGCACTTCCTCCAAAATTAGGCACTGATATTCTCGCTTATTGCTTATGCCAGAATACTGAACGCGCAATATTGTAGAGCGACTGAGTGGTTAGGCTAGGCTGGCTGCCCCTGTGATCTGGAAATTAGTCACACCTGTGCTCAAGGTATCGCAGAGGGTATATTGTTTCGCTGGGTGCACGTGCGCTAATATGCTTATTTGCACAGGTGTTTGTGCATCTGCGTGTTTGCCTGTTTGTCTGTCTGCCTGCCTGTTTGTTTATCTGTCTGTCTGTTTGTCTATCTGTCTGTATGTACGTACCCAAGATAACTGAAAGCTTTGATACGAAATTTAATCAGACTTCCTGGAAGACTGTAGGATCAGGCAAGGGTTGCTCTCCCCCCCCCCTCTTTTTTTTTTTACAACAAGTCACAGGACAAGGTCAAATGAAGTAGCTCTGATCCGGTTTAGAGCAAACTTGGGGAAAGGGATGAAGGTAAAGGAAAATAAATTTGTTCCGTTTTGAGGACACTCAGTCAAAGGTCCGCGTCACAGGACAAAGTCAAATGTTAGACCCTGCCCTTCTAGGAGTCTCTACTCGATCTGCACCAAACTTGGTGGAAGGGTTGAGACTCAGACACATCTATGTGGTAATTTGATTATGAGAACAGTGGATCAAAGGTCGCGGTGATAGGGCAAGGTCAACTCAAACATTTTTCATCCGATTTAAACCAAACTTAGTGAAATGGTTTATGGTAAGACAAGGATGAAGTAATTCGATTTTGAGAACCATTGGTCTAACACCAAGGTCATAGGACAAAATCAATGTTTGCTCCTAAGAATAATATTGTAAAGCGTGGGTGTTTTTTTTTTTTTTTAATAGTGCTCCTTGTTGTTTATATCTGTATTCGAACATTTTCTCAGATGATGACTCACGAAAAATTTATTATGGCTATGGTCATACGATTATACTGAGCTCAGAAAAACCCTTTGCAGGGACAGTGTGTAATGTCCGCGTATCCATTGACAAAGTTCAGTTCAAGAAAATCTGTTATTTTTTAAGTGTAAGTCATGCTTTACCTCATTCAATGTTTCTCAGTTCTTAAGTACCAGTAATTGCTGTTAACTTGAATATTATTTGTGAATATGCTGCTGTTGTTGGCAATGACTGAGACATTAGTGATTTGTGAGGGGATAGATAATTTTAACGATGAGGACAGTGTGGCGAGGATGTGCCTAAGTGATGGTGAGAATGTGGAGGTGAATGATGTGTAGTTGATAAAATTGCTATTGCTGTTGTTTTGGTGTGAATGAGGCTGCTTAATGGTCATGGTAATGGAAGTGCATTGTGGTCAATGTGTGTTAATAACGTTGTATCCGTGTTTTATTGTAAATTGTTAATTTTATATATCTACATCAAAATTCTCTCCAAACGAGAGCCAAACGCGATAATAAAGTAGATATTCTTTTTTTTCACTTGACCTCTGACTCATGACCTTCATCTTGACTTAGATATGGTCAAAAGCTGATAACTCAGAATAAGGGCCTGTAAGTCTGGACATGAAATCTTGAAATAAAAGAGCCCGACCTACAGGAAAAACAGACGTACACTGACAAACACATAGACGCGACCAAGAACATTTCCTATTCGTTAAGTGGACGCTTAGAGAATAATGAATATTATCGTCTTCGTCATTACAGACTATCATTTCCTAAACCCTCTCTCTCTCTCTCTCTCTCTCTCTCTCTCTCTCTCTCTCTCTCTCTCTCTAGATATATGCAGTATATTATTTTGCCAAAATTTGTAGGTATGTGTATGTCAATATACATGTAGGAGCGTATGTGTATGTATGTATGTATGTGCATGAGCGTGTGTATGTATGTGAGT